>SNQJ01S0031481.1:130770-149537 GCA_010110895.2 Picea sitchensis | reverse complement strand
GGGGGGGGGGGGGTCCAGAATCCCGCTTTCACCAAATAAAAAAACCAATTTTTTAAATTTTTTTGCCATTTTATGCCTGTTTAGCACGTCGTCTTCCAGAGGAGATTCTGAGAAAATGGAGATGGATTTTAAAAATATGAGAGATATTTTTTCTCAACACGGTCTGAGGAACAAAAACCTCTTTCAGTTTTTGCAACGGAGTTACGAGCAGAGAGAATCGAAGGCATCTTCGAGGCCTATTTTTTCAGATTTTCAATTTTTCGTTTCAGTCCTGATCTTGCAGGAGCTGTCACGGCCAGCTGGGGACAAATTTGGAGAAACCGAAGTATTTTTTTGTCCAGCACATTCCCATCTACAATAACCTCTTTCAATTTTCTCCCAAGTGTCATAATTGAATAAAAACTCATGTCTGTTCGGACCCCTTTTTTCGTAGAAAACCGGTCTGTTTTTCATGGCAGAAAGCTCCAAATTTGGTGGGAGTGGTGGCTATTCTTGGCCGAGGCAATTAAACCGACTTTTGAAACTAATGGATATGGTCTATCCTATTTATCCAGATGACTTTAATGTAAAATGGTTCGACCTGTGAGGTTCTTGGACTGGACTGTGGGTTATGCATGACCAGAAGACTTTTTTCTTCTTTGTAATTTTGAGATGATCAATGAGCAATGAACATGTTTTCTTTCATAGGATTCCTGTGTGGTGATATTGGTGGTGCTTTTCTCTGTTTAATGTTTTTCCTGTGAACATTATGCTTGTTTTCAGTTCTTATCATTTGAAGGAGAGTAATAGAAGCAGAATTTATCAGCAGATACTCTGCCTCTGAGCTTTTGATGATCTTTATGTTTTCTACTAAAGCTTAGTTCATGAATTCTTAGCTGCTCCTGTGTTTGGCTTTTATCTCCCCTATTTATTCCTCAAATCAATACCATTAAAATTCAATTCGATCCAATATTGTTGCTACCTTGCCCTGTGAAAGAACTTTTTCCAAAGCTGAGAGTGAATCTCCTTATTTAAAGTGCAGACCCCATTTGCCCAATGGCCCTCCTTTCTGTTCCAAATCAATCATTTAAAAAACCCAACCCATGTTCTTCATAACTAGCCTAATACCTCTTCAAACAAATCTATATTAGACAGAGAGATCGCTCTCTGAGTCTTGGAGGGCTAGATCCAAGACTCGAAGTGGTTTTGATATTGCCTCTGTGACTACCTCAAAGCCTTGGGCAAATTACAGAGTGCTAACAGTAACAACACTTCTGACCTCAGAGAGGTTTTCCTCTCGAAGATGTTCTTCAGGTGAGTTGGGAGGTAATAGTTCATAATGTAATGGAGGAAAACATAGCATCCTCTGAGACCGATGAAAGTTTTGATCAGCTAGGATTGAGATATGATAATGATAGTTCTTAAGCCAACTAAAGAAAATAAGTATACTGCGTTAAAAATATATATATCAATCAAACAAACCAAAGATTCTTTCCTTGAGATCACTAGTTGGTGATGAAATACAACGTCATAGGAACATGTGAGAAGGGGCGAGGATAAGTTAGTGGATCATTTACATTGGAAACTTTCTTAACAGACTTACACCTTGGTGCAAGCTTCCCGACGATCTATCTATCGGTTACCCTCCAAGAAGCTCGAGTGAGTTTGAGAAACATTTGATCCAGGTACAATGAAGACTCCCCTTTGTCATCACCTTGTGCAATATCCCTAGATATTATGGAAACTAAGGTCACCAAGTCGTAGTTATCCTTTGGGCGGGTACAATCAATATTTGTGTCCAATAGTATGGGCAAGATATCAAGTCCAAATTTCCTCAAAAATACTGATAACAAGAGGACTAGAAAATCTTCAAAGGACCCCAAACGGATTTGATATTCATGAAGTTTCGAGACGAAATGGAAACAGTCGATTCTAAGGAAGAATCCCCAATACACTATCATTCCACTACATGTGGTTAAGCCTCGGAGGGGTAATATATGTTTCCCAGCTGCATGCGATCTCATGTGTAATGCCTGTGTGCGAGGGGGGTCCCAACTATGCCTATACGAAAGTTGGATTTAAGCATTCTTTAATATTCTATTGTTTGTTTTCATTGTTTTGGATAATTATCTCACTTATCTTAGTCCAAAGACCCTATACCTAGACTATTGTTGGTGTTCCTAGAAAATAAAAAGTGTAGTTAATTTTATTAGCATGTGTTCATTTTTAAGTTTGTTCTTTAGTCAAAAGGTTGCATGGAAGTGAAACTTATGATGTGAAAAGACTCGATTCCAAAAGGATTCAAAGGGATGAGATTTAAACAATTTTCCTTTAAATGAATCGTATTTACGAGAGGGAGAAGAGTATCTTACTTTTTATTTTTTATAAGATAAAACACCCTAATGCATATCGATTTCTATATATTCTTGCAACTAAGAAAAAATGACAATTGTTTCTACCAAAATCACATAATGATTTATGAGATTCCCAACCAAGCATAAATTGTTTCAATGATATTTTAAAGCACTCTAGATGAAATGTTTTTTTTTCTATTATTTTTTCAAATTACATGAACATGGAAACAAAAAATCTTGTTCAGTCTTTTCTTTCAATTGACCATGTTCGGAAATGAATGCAAAAGATGGAAGAAAAAAAAAACTAAGCATGCAAATTTAAGGCACACTAAAAGTTTTTAAGTCTAAACAAAATTTTGAAAAGTCATCAAATGATTTTGGAAATGACAAACATTAAACCTAATGAAAGAAAGACTTATATATTAAAATGGTAGACTTTGCAAGAAAAAAAAATATTCTCAGGTAGGTCTAAATAACCTTCTGCTAGACTAAAAGGATTAAATTAAGTTTTTTTGTTGGTACCTATCAGTCACATAAGATGGCAAGAAAAAAGAAGATAATTGCATAAATTTCAAAACAAATTGATGCAAAAGCAAAGAGACACTCTTAACAAAGGTTTGGATTGTTGAAGGAAACCAATATAAAAGGATTTGGATATCGTTTTTGAAGGATAACTTCTTCGAAAAGAAGAATTGGGGGTTTGGTCACTTCCTGTAGAGGGAGACAATGTGACAAGGTAACGACCCATAAAGGGACATAGTGCGATCATCGAGTATGGTTTCTACTGGTAGGATTTGGAAAAGGGATGGTCGTTGTTGCAAAGGTGGAAAATCGTGATCGGGAAGGATCTGGTTTCTCTATGTGGACGGGGAAGTTGCGACCAACTCAGAGAACCAAGAAAAAATTAGATATTGGATGAGATCTATCAGATCCAAGATAGTGGTTTCTTCAACTGAACTCGGGAAATGGCATAAAAAATTCTGGTAATTAAATCAAAACATTTTAATGGGTAACAATCTCAGAAAGAAAGAATGTAAAGAAGGAAGAGAAGCACATGAGAGGCAATCTCCCTAGTATGGTTGCCAATTTCTTGTAGGTATTTTGTACCTTGCAGGAGATGATCTCCCTTAGGTTCTTCCTATACCTAAGACATGAACAAATATACGAGAAAATGATGCTTCTAAGCTTGATAATATGTCATGATCTACAAACATATCAGTCCTCTATAAATAAACACACAAACTTACATGAACAACCATTTAGAGGTAAACATTCAACATATCTTCTATTAATCAAGTAAGCAATATTACAACTTATAGTTGTAGATTGAAGAGATATATTTATTCCAAGATCCTTTCCCACACCTTTCCACCAAAACACAAAAGTTACTTTTCTAGTTCTTTCTCCCCCTTTCCCATGGAAATGGATTGGTTCTTATATGTCTTAAGAGATAAGACCATATGGTTAATGGGATACGATATTAAGTCTTATACTGGAAGCCTTCTCGAGACTAAACCTCGAGAAATCATAGAGAGGTCTCATTCATCACAACCAAATCCAAAAAAGGGAGCTTCTAGGCTCGGTCGCAACCTAAGTACACAAACATAGTGACTTGATCGTGACTTGGAAGTTTGGAAAGGGAGACCAACCCCTTTGGTCATGGGATTGAGAAATGGAAAGGGTGACCAAAGGGATATTAGGCTATAAAGTCAATGGGAAGATGATGAATGATGAGTGAATTGGGTAGGTGACATCTAGGAGATGATGTCTTAGTGGTTAGGGGGCTAATAATTCTATAACAGGGGTTGATGAGTGGTTAAATAAATGCAACTTTATTACCAAATCCACCGTGTGAGTTTTTCCTCATATTGCCAATCTATCATGATTTTTGGTGGCGTTTACCATTTAATATTATACAGAGTCCTTATGTATTGTAATTACCACTTTGTAGCTATAATTTCCTTTCTTTAATTCCTTTAACTATCCTATCAGTACTATACTGCACAATTGTTCTTGCTTCCTCATTTTTTTTCTTCACGATCTTTTGATTAAGTTTGTTATCTTATTAATTGGCATAGTTACATCTTGATAGCACGATAATTATTTTTTCCTCCTTGTAGTTTCTTATGCATTTGTACTCTATAATCTTTTTCTTTTTCTATATCTACTTTTTGTATTTTTTTCTCCCTTTTTCTTCATTTTATATGGTTTTTTGTGTTTTACTTCCCTACTATAGTGCAATTACTATGATACATGTGTTCTGGAACAACCCATATTACTTCACAGACTGTCGATTTTTTCTATATAGTTTAATATGAATCCCATTCACCATTCCTCCAAGGAATTCTCCATTCAAAGTTTCCAATTGTGCAACAACTACCTCTATTACATGTTTAATCACATATGGCCCTAACTAGTGCATTCTGAACTTTCCAGGGTGCTGCATAAACTTTCTTTCATAGAGTAATACTAAGTCTCCCACTTGAAACTTTTTTTGTTTAATGTTTTGATCATGCCATGCCTTTTCTCTTGTCTTCATAACTTGTTGATGGAAGCCTATGAAAAACTGGTCTTCCTCAAGTTGTACCAACTATGACAATCTCTCCTTTCTTGCACATGAGTCTGAAAGATCAATAATCACAACAACATGCATGATAGGTAGAATAAACTCCATTGGCATTACTACTTCTTTCCCATATATGAACCTAAAAGGTGTCTTCCCTACTAACTTATTTATTTTCATCTTGTAGGCACATACAAATGAAGGAACTCTTAAGCCCCAATCATCTCTCCCCATGTTGCATATCATTGTTAAGAAATTCTCCAAGATTTTATTGAACCCTTCCACTATCCCAAAGACATGAGGATGATACGAGATACTCTGATTGTGAATTTGAAACTCCTCAATCAATGCTACACTTTTTTTATTCATAAATTTTGTTCCTTGTTCACTGAGTAATATGCATGGAAATCCAAGTCGCGTGACTACATTCTCAAATAGAAATCACGCAGCAGTCTCCATTGTTTAGTCTTGGACTAGTGTTTCTTCTATCTATCTTGCCAAATACTTTTTCACAGTGATTATGTACATCACCCATGATATTCTTTCTTGTGGATTGATGGGCCCCACAAATTATATGGACCATTTATCAAATTATTGAAACGTAAGATGCATATTAAAAGGAATTTCATCCCTCCAAGATGGCTTCCCAACCCTTTGAAAAACATCACATTCCTGACAATGCTCTTTAGCATCTTTATGCAGTTTGGGCCACCAGATCCCTGGGTAGAAAACTGTTTTGCACCATTTCCTTACCTGCATAGTGTCCTCCTACAATCCCTTCATGTGCTTCTGTGAGTATCATAGGACTTTCATGTGCTAGCACACATTGTCTCAATATTCCATCTACACGTAACTTGTACATGTTTCCTGCAATCAACTGATAATTCGTTGCCTTAACTACTAATTGTTTCTTCTGCACAATTGTCATGTCGGATGGGGCCATTCCTATACTTACAAACTGCATGATGTTCATGAAGTAGTCATCCACCATTTTAACTACAAATAGTTGTTCATTTGGTAAACTGTCATCTAAATTTCCTGCATCTTCTCTTGATAATATGTGTGATAAATTATCTGGCCCTACATTCAGCTTCTCTAGTTTCACCACAACCTCAAAATAGTATTCATGAAACAACAATATCCATCAAACTATTCTCCCCCCTAACATTGGCTTTTTCACTAAGTATTTTAATGAAGAATGGTATGTGTACATCTTAAAGTGAGAACCTGATAAATAATGTCTAAACTTGTGTAGCGCATATACCATTGCCAATCCTTCCCATTCTATTGTGGTGTAATTATTCTTTGTTATGGACAACTTCCTACTTGTAAAATAAATTGGGTTATCTATGTCTCCCTCCCCTAGTTGAGATAGTACTACACCCAAGTTGTAACAAACCCCTCGTTACGAATACAAGCAAAGCATAAGTGAAAAATATTTTTTTTTTGTTTTCTTTGCGCAAGAAGAAAATAACCATCCACTACTCAACAGTCATTACCTAAATTTTCGTTGCGCGTAACAAAAATAAAAATCTAAACCTCAACAAACATCAATCAAGTTGCGCATGGAAATTGATCACCTAAATATTCATGCCTCATCTACATTCAATGCACGCAAGGTCCAACTATTAAACACAACAAGGTCCAAGGCGCAGGTAATCTATTTAAGTGTTTAGTCACTCATTAACATTTCTTCAAAGGCCCAAGAGAATTAGTATGCTCTAATAATCATACATCAAAATTCATTTAAAGGGTGTAGTAAGATCTAATCATGCAATCAATGTCTGTGGAATCTTCCAACCATATTTCTTCAACTAAATTTATCAAGTTGAAACTTAAATAACATCTAAGGCCACTCCCACATTGTTTCACTCTAAGGACGTCTGTTGTTTCACTCAGCTTAGGAGTGGGGGCAGGTAAATCCATATCCAACCGTCACGCTGTCGTTTTTGTGTTGTTCTCACAACAGTTGGTTAGTGTTGTTTTCCACACAATAATTTGCGCATTAAGTTGCACCCATACTCCATTAAATTATGCAAATAAAGAAGTCCAAGTACGAACCTCTCAAGAAATATTTTTGGATGAGTCCAAAGAAATTCTTGATAAGGTTGAAAGTTCATCAACAATACACAAAGGATATGTAGAAGGTTATTGCCCTGAGCATCCAGATGCATCTTGGAATACTCTCCTATCCATGCATCGAGATTTAACTAACTATAAGTCCAACCTTGCATCCAAAGGGCTTGACAATATACCAGCCCAATGTTTAGTTTATTTTAATAATTGAAGTTCTGTATAGACATTCACACTCTTAACCTTGGCGAAAATATAAATCAGGCGTTTGAATGAAAAAACATGGTCTAATAAGAACTGTCCAAGTGACGAGGTAATCGGTTTCTATCACGCCTTAGATGAATTCGTTGTCTATAAACACAGGGTGGCTATTAGCATAAAAATACATATCTGGCCAACTAAAAATATCCCAATTACTTATGTAATTAATTATATAAGTCCATACATATCGCTGTCCACATGCTGTTCAATTTATGATAAAATATTTAGCATTGGTAATAAAAACCACATTGAAATGATCACTGACAATAATTTCACTGTCACTGTTTTAACAAGTCAGAAATTTGTTGTCTATGCTATTGCGATCCAAGGTGTAGAGTCGCTGCCCAAACATCATGATGATTTAAATAGTATTGGTAATAAAATCAGCATGGATAGAATCGATGGAAATAAATAATTTCACTAACGCTTACTGTAACATATCATTAATTAGTTGTCCATACTATTGCTATCCACATTGCAGAGTCACAGTCCCAAAATCATGATGATATAAATAGCATGGTGATAAATTCAACATTGAAAGAATTGTTGGAGATAATGATAGCTTTGTTGTCAAATGCTAATGCTATCAAATGCATAACGAGAATGCTAATGCTAATTGTTGGAGATAATGATAGCTTCGTTGTCAATGCTAATGCTATCAAAATGCATAAAGAAAATGCTAATGCTAATTGCTGGAGATAATGATAGCTTCACTGTCAATTCTAATGCTATCAAAATGCATCACGAAAATGATAATGCTAATTGTTGGAGATAATGATAGCTTTGTTGCCAAACACATTTAATCCACTCAAAAATGCGTTTCCATTCCAGTTAAACTCATTGTCTAAAAGTTTATAAAAACGCTCTCCTTTAGCAAGGAATCACAAATCCCTACTCATTACGTTTTCCATTTAATAATATGATACAATAGGTGTAGGATAGCTAGCAATTACAACAATGACATTGTTTTCTTCATAAAAATTATCTCGCTACCATAGATGGGCAAGCTATAAAAAGAAATCGTTATGAAATCTAATGATAGAGGTTCATTGTAACTATATACTGGCTATAAAATCTTTTGATGAAAAATTTAGCGGTACAATTTATTGATTAAATAGGTACGTCTAGCACTCTGTCCATGCTATTCGAACAATATAATGTTGTCCTAATTCTAGAGGTTTTAAAGAGAAAAATTGAAAGGTTGAACACGATGGTTCTTGCTGAATGATTGAAGCCATTATTCAAAATAAAAGAAAACACTCTCTGTCCATCAATAAAAGATTCGCCATGAATAAAGGTAACGATTGCATTCTGAAAAAGGGTGAAATCGCTAAGCGAGAAAGGTAACAGTTTCAACCTTTAAAAGTAAATTCACCAAGCAAAAGAGGATAACGATTGTAGGAAAAAAAAACACATGAAGATTGCAGATTATCCCAAGTAATATTTCCCAATCATTACACCCCAAAACGCAGTCAGAAAAAAATTGTAGGTAGTCAATCGGAAGGGCAGAAGCTCGAACTAATAATATTAAGGTGCAGAGATAAATTCGCAGCATAATAGGCCAACATTAAAAAATGAATAGATATAAGTTGCGAAAGATGTAATGCAGCAAAGTGCCAATCATCCAACAATATAAAAACACAGAGGTAAACTTATCCAACAGTTATAACACGTAGATTTAAAGAAACTTCGCCCTCAATCAAATCAGGTTTATTTAATGCATCAAGGAGCAAGATAATCATTCATCCAAGGACAACATTAGAGGTAGACGGTTAACAGGTTCGTCCTTTGCTCATCATCCTTGCATATAAAAGTAGGACGTTGAGATCCATAGGTCTTTTAATGCTAAGGCGACAATCGTAGATCAGGTTCCTGGCCAACTACTCAAGTGAGGACTGAGAAGCTAAGGATGAAAGGAAACTACCATTAAGGACACAATCAATCACAACCAGGTGGTCAAAATATGCAGGAAAATGAAGGCCATAGGAGACAATGAAGGCCATAGGAGACAACAACTATGGAGCTAAGCTAAGAAAAGTGTCATTCATATTTTTAAAAACATCAGTTTACTTCTCCATTAAATAAGAATAACCAATCATAAGTCCTAATATATTCTACCATACAAAATGAAAAAAGCATACCATTGCCTGATCACCCTCTCTGAATGACGTTTGCATGCTCCGTGCAACTCTCGCTTGTCGACTGACGAGACTTCACCGGTACCTCCCAACCAACACTAGGGGTACTCTTCTTCCCCCTTAGCCCCCCGAGCCACAAAGGTGCCACACACACTAGCCAGAGAGTTTGACTAGCTCTCAGCTTGCTGCGCAAGGCCAAGATACCACTCCTCTCCGAGATGGGTATGCCAACTCCCACAAGTAAATCAGTCAAGTAGATATTTCTGTAGCGTAACGTTATGCAAATAGAATATGCCCCTTCATCCTTCTCCCTCCTTCATTATATAGAGTTTTGAACTTCCTTTCTTTCCTAAAATCTCATTTAATTAAAAATTTTAAAAATAAATCCCTAAATATTCTTCTCCGTACAAGCATCCCCCATCCCCTACATTCCTACATAAATTAATTTCTTTAATTAAGTAATTATCTTTATTTCCCTCATCCACCTAGAATTACTCCTAGAATCACTCTTAGGTGTCCTCAAATTCTCTTACAAGTTTTAATAGCTTTCCCTTTTATTAAAATGCTAGTTCATTTTAAATTAGAAAGTTCTTAAATGGTAGATTCTTTACTAAGTTTGACTTTCCTCTTTTTCCCTTAAGTTCCCCTTTTTCCCTTTTTATGTTACCTCTTTTCCTAGTTTCCTTATTTTTTTGATTTTCCCTCTTTCCCCTTTTTACATAGAACTCAAAAAGGCAGGTGTGGAATTTAACCCCTTTTCCCCTTTTCTCAGTTATTAATATAATTTAAAAAAATAATAAAACAATTAATTCCCTTTTTAAATTTTATTTCAACATATTTTTTTATTTATTTTTATGAATAAATTAAATTTCTTGCTCCCTTCGTGTTACAAGTTTTAATGAATATCATAATTATTATTTATGTTGTTTTGATTTTTAATATATATATATATAGACAAAAATTTTACCACTAGCGTAATTTAGACCTAGACCTTAATTTTCGTATTGGGCAACATTTAATTAGGGAATTTGTTTTAAAAATACTTAATATGGTATTTGTCCTAAGGCCATATAGGTTCATTCCTTTATCATCAAAAATGTGATGTGCCCTTTAGGACGCACTAAGTTCTCCAAGGGTGCCACTTGCCTCATCCATTCCCTTGCATGATGTGCCCTTCAGGATGCATTACGTGCTCCAACGGTGCCACTCGCCTCTTGACTGATTTGGTAGAAATAAATAACCCCTGGAGTCTATACTCTACCAGGTGAACTTGTGGGAGACTAAGGGCCTCTAAGGAATAAGGATCCCAACTTATTGTGTGCCCCTTAGAATCATCGTGAGTGACTGTCACAGTCTGCCCTCATGGCATTGTGGGTCCTCTCGAACTAGGTAATCGTTAACCTAAATTTCGAGCCACAGTGGTAGTGCTAGTATGTCGTGGCAGGGCTGCTGACCACATCTCTCCCTCAATATATCTGGTAGTCATGCATGACCCATTTACTCCACATGTGAGTCTGGTCGACAAGCTATCGTCAACCTACATCATCAATGAATCATGTCAGAATATATCCATATCATCTCATCTAATCAGAAGCACTAAAATCATAGTGAAACAATCAAACCCCAATGGTACACTCCCCGACTCGATCCAGAGTCCAAGGGGTTCCATTGATGCCTCACCATGCTCTAGGTCCATAATCCTGCACACTCAGTAAAACCGACTTAATATCACCTGTCTATGTCGAGGCAGATAAAAAAACAGCATGTCATCATCCCATAACACCTCATAATCAAAATCAAAAGGTTTAAAAGTATAATAATCCAGATCACTTGCGAGTAAGTGTCCTCAAAGAATAAGTTCTCTCAGTGTGCCAGAGTGGGATGTTACATACACTCCCTCTTGGTCTAAGCTTCGTCTCAAAGTTTCACAGTATATATGCCAAAATAAAGTGTATCACAGTTTCATATGTCTATCTATCAAACAAAAATGGAAACTATTGGTGCATATCATATGTGTCCTCCCAGGTCACCGAGTGAGAATTATAATTGTCCCACTGGACCCTGACCTGATCTACCATTTGACATCGTAGCTATCAAACGTGATGATCCAAGACGCAGATCGACTCATCCATGAGCGCACCCTTGTCTGACCCCTGCAAGGTGCTCAAGTCAAATCATGTGAAGGATCATTAATCATAAAATCTCAACAGAGACATGAAATACATCATGCATACGCCTCAAGAATCAGGCAAGGCTAGTCATCAGTTCGCAGGCCTCTCTTTTCCAAAATATCGTAGGATCCCATGAACCTAGGATATAGTTTAACCTCCCCCCCCTTTTTTTTTTAAACTAGATTGAACTCTTATGCGGTTTTAGACGCAAAAAGTCTCAATCGCCACAACAGAACTACGATCGTCACGATGTGCATCATCGTAACTCTTCTGTCAATACTGCGCTTCTTTAATCCTTTGTCTTATTGTTTTCATTTGCTCTTACATTTCTTGGATCACTTCTGGTCCCACCAGGACCCTATCCTCAAGCCGATCCCAACTCAAAGGCATCCAACACGGTCGCCCATAAAGAAACTCGAAAGGAACCATCTTAATGGTGCTCTGGTAACTCTTGTTGTAAGCGAACTCCACTAGTGGCAAGAATTCTTCCCAACACTTTTGTTGGTCCATCACATACATGCGCAACATTTCCTCCAAGGTCTAGTTCATTCGTTCAGTCTGCTTGTCAGTCTTCGGGTGATACATAGTACTAAAGTTAAGTTGGGTTCCAAAGGCCTCTTGGAAACTCATCCAAAATTTTCCAGTAAACATCAATCCTCGATCGGATATAATCCTCTTAGGCATGCCATGCAACCTTACAATATCACTGATGAAAACTCTAGCTATGTCAGGTGCCTAATACTTCATACACACGTGAATAAAGTGAGCACTCTTCGTCAGAGTGTCTACTACTACAAAAATTGAGTCATGTCTCCTTATCGTCAGTGGAAATCCAACAATAAAATCCATCAAAATAACCTCCCATTTCGATTCTGGAATAGCATGTGGTTGTAGTAATCCTGCTGGGTGTCTATGTTCAGCCTTTACCTACTAACATTCTAGACATATGGCCACATAGTTGACTATGTCTGCCTTCATTCCCTTCCATAAGAATAGGGGTTTAAGGTTTTCCCTCATCTTTGTGACTTCCGAGTGAGCCATGTAAACTTCTCTATGAGCCTCGCTCAGGATGAACATCCTCAAATCATCATTTAGCAGTACGTAAATCCGATTTTTAAACCTCAATAAACCATCTCTATCAAAAGAAAATCCTTCAAATCATGGTACAATCATAGTTTTTTGTCCAATAAAATCCTCGACCTCCTTGTACCAGTCATTGTCACGCTGTAAAGTTAGAATCTTTTCACGTAGATTCATCTAGAGAGGCAACACCGAAACTATTCACGATCTATGACTCAAGGCGTCTTCCACTTGGTTCACTGTTCCTTTTATGTAAGTAATCTCGAAGTCATACTCGCTAAGCAATTCTGACCAATGCCATTGTCACACGTTCAGGTTGCTTTGCATAAAGATATGTTGTAGTCCACAGTGGTCAGTTTTTAGTTCAATTTTTCATCCAATAAGGTAGTGTCTCCAAACCTTCAAGGCATATACGATAGATAACAACTCCAAATCATGCATTGTGTAGTTCTCCTCATGCCTTCTCAGTTTCCTTGAAATGTAAGCGATCCCTCATCCGTCTTGCATAAAGACTCCACCTAAGCCTTCCTTGGATGCGTCCGTGCATACAAAGAATTTCACATCCATGTCCAGGACTTTTAGTATCAGTGCTGCTGTCAACAACTCCTTGATCCTCCTGAATGCTTCTGTGCATTTCTCGATCCAAACAAAGTTCTTGTTTTTCTTCTGCAATTCCATGATCGAATTTGCTATCTTCGAAAATTCCTTGACGAATCGTCGATAGTATCCTGCTAGACCCACGAAGCTATGCACTTCTGGGTCATTCGTCAGTGTAGGCCATTCCATGATAGCCTCAACCTTTGCTGGATCCATGATGATGCCTTTGTCGGAGATGACGTGCCCTAAGTAGTGAATCTTCGATCGATAAAATGAGCATTTGGACAACTTCCCATACAATTTGTGCTCTCACAGACACTGTAGTACCAAGCGTAAGTGCTCTTCATGCTCCTTCTTTGTTCGAGAGTAAATCAAAATACCGTCAATGAATACTTGGATGAACTTGTCCAAGTACTCACTGAACAACCCGTTCATTACACTCATAAATATCCCTGGGGAATTTGTCAGTCCAAATGGTAAAAAAATAAACTTGTAGTGTCCAAACCTCATCTTAAAGGTGGTCTTAGGGATGTCATCTTCCTTAATCAGTAATTGGTGGTATCCTAATCGCAAGTCGATCTTTGAGAACACCATCGCACCCTTCATTTGATCGAACAGATCATCAATCCTCGACAACAAATACTAATTATTGATCATGGCCTTGTTCAATTGATGATAGTTAATGCAAAGCCTCCATGACCCATCCTTCTTTCGAATGAAAATAAAAAGCGCACCCCACAGTGACATGCTTGGACGTATCAGTCCCAGGTCCAACAACTCCTTCAGCTACATTCTCAACTCCTGTAACTCCGGGGTTGACATCTGATAAGGCATTATTTCTATTAGTTCAGTCCCTGATTTTAGGTCTATGGTAAACTCCAATTCCCTCTCTGATGGAATCCCAAGTAACTCCTTCGGAAATATGTCCACAAACTCTCTCACCACTGGAAGGTGTTCTAATCCTATGCTACTCCCTTCTCATTTAACACAAGGATCGCATAAAGCTTGCACCTCTTGCACATGCTCTTCCATAGCTGCAAGTAAGAGATGAACCTTAGGGAAACTCCCTGGTTCCATCCTACAATCACACGTCTCTGTCCCTCATCAATGACCAAGCTCAACCATTTTGTCTTACAGTTGAGTATCACGTCATGCGATTCCAATCAGTCCATACCAATCATGACGTCATAATACCCTAAGATCGTGACGTACAGGTTGTCCTTGGTGACAAACTCTTTGAGGTTAAGGGTACAACCCATAACCTTTCCTCCAACCCTCTATTTGGCTCCTGAAGCCATCTCTGCAAAGCTAAACTCATCTGGTTCGACTGTCTTTACTTTAATCCTTTTCAACATTGCACTAGAATGCAAACTCTTGGTAGCACTGGGATCAATCAAATACTAAGTGTCTGGTCAGTGATGGTACTTGAGGTCTAGAGCACATTCAACTGCTACTCTACCTGGTGATTATTCCTCGCTGCATGAATCTGATGGGCCTCACCCATATCTCCTACTATAGTGGGTCCGTTTGATCCAAACACTCTGTTCCTCTCCACAGGGCAGTCTTGTTGATAGTGTGGCTCCCCACATGTCCAACACCCTTTCTTCGGTCCAGTAATCTTGGAACCTAAATTAGAAGCTGAATTCCAATGCTAAGGCCAACACTAACTTGTTGACCTTAAGTTTCTCGGTAAGGGTGTGGAGCATATCGAAGCAGCTCCAAAAATAGGCCTTGTACACTAGCACCGTATGACCACCTTGTCGCAAGCAATCGAACTCATTGAGATAATTCTCAACGAATTCCTCAGAATGACACTTCTTCTGCAACCATTCCTGGAACAGTTCCCATAAAACAGTGTCGACAGCCAGGTTCAAAGTGGAAGGAGCATCTTCTGCCATAGAAGAGCGTTCCCCTTTAGTTGAAAGACCACCATGTGGTCCTTCATGCTGGAGGTCGTAATCACGAAGCATGAAGCATAACGCCTTTCTCTACAACTATGCCTCAATGACACATCCATCCATGACATTCGAGGACTCAAGAACTCAACTCTCTCAAGTTATCAGTGGATGCTAACGGTACTAGCTAGGGCACGTTGTGGACCCTCAGAGGTACAGGTGCCCTGGCCTCAACTCAGCACCGATGGTGAATCAAGGCCCTTGGGAATTACTTGGAAGGGACTTATTAGACCTTCATCATTCCTTACAATAAGAGAATCCATTCCAAGTACTTTCTCTTCCTCCTTGGGGATTTGACTCTGAGCGTGCGGGAACTTTTGGAGGCATCGCACCTCCTCCCAAGGCACCACGTTGCGAACCTTGAGGTGTCCTCTGAATGCAATCACCACACAGACACATCAAGGTTTTTAAAGAACAAAAGGGTTACTACTCACTGGTTTACTGTAGTGGAAAGCCTGGTGATCCAAAGTCGCAAGGTTGAACCCGCTCTGATACCATATGTAACAACCCCCTCCTTATGACTACAAGCGAAGCATAAGTGCAATTTTTTTTTTTGTTTTCTTTGCGCAAGAATCAAATAACCACTCACTACTCAATGGTCATTACCTAAATTTTCATTGCGTGTAAGAAAAATAAAAATCTAAACCTCACCGAACATCAATCAAGGTGCGCGTGGAAATTGATCACCTAAAGATTCATGCCTCATCTACATTCATTGCATGCAAGGTCCAACTATTAAACACAACAAGGTCCAAGGCACAGGTAATCTATTTAAGTGTTTAGTCACTCATTAACGTTTCTTCAAAAGCCCAAGAGAATTAGTATGCTCTAATAATCATACATAAAAATTCATTTAAACGGTGTAGTAAGATCTAGTCATGCAATCAATGTTTGTGGAATCTTCCAACCATAGTTCTTCAACTAACTTTATCAAGTTGAAACTCAAATAACATCTAAGGCCACTCACGCATTGTTTCACTCTAAGGACGTCTGCTATTTCACTCAGCTTAGGAGTGGGGGCAAGTAAATCCATATCCAACTATCACTCTGTTGTTTTTATGTCGTTCTCACAATGGTTGGTTAGTGTTGTTTTCCACACAATAATTTGTGCATTAAGTTGCACCCATACTTCATTAAATTATGAAAATAAAGGAGTCCAAGTACAAACCTCTCAAGAAAAAAATTTGGATGAGTTCGAAGAAATTCTTGATAAGGTTGAAAGTTCATCAATAATACACAAAGGATATGTAGAAGGTTATTTCCCTGAGCATCCAGATGCGTCTTGGAATACTCTCCTATCCATGCATCGGGATTTAACTAACTATAAGTCCAACCTTGTGTCCAAAGGACTTGACAATATACCAACCCAAGATTTAGTTTCTTTTAATAATTGAAGTTCTGTTTAGACATTCACGCTCTTAACCTTGGAAAAAATATAAACCGAGCGTTTAAATGCAAAAACACAGTCTAATAAGAACTGTCCAAGTGACGAGGTAATTGCTTTCTATCATGCCTTAGATGAAGTCGTTGTCTATAAACATAGGGTGGATGTCATCGTAAAAGTACATATCTGGCTAACTAAAAATACCCAAATTACTTATGTAATTAATTGTATAAGTCCATACATATCACTGTCTAAACGTTGTTCAATTTATGATAAAATATTTAGCACTGGTAATAAAAACCGCATTGAAATGATCGCTGGAAATAATTTACAATGAGGCTCTGAAGGAATTTTTACAATAAGAAATAATGCCAAAAACCCTAGACATCCAAAAACCTAACCATAAGAGATGAAACACCAAAAGTCATGTGGGCCCCGTTTGGGTAAGCTAGTACATCAACTTCCTGGGGTCGTAACTTTTGCATATGATCTCTGTTTTAGGCCTGTGATAGCCTATTGGAATGGTATCACTGAGGAGATTAATTTTGGGGGATTAATCATGCCTTTGTATATCATTGAGGAGCTTGATGCCGAAAAAACTTCATTTAGGCCCTCAAAATGGCCTCGGAAGTAAAAATTGCTAAAAATAGTAAATTGCCAAAAATGTCAGAAAACTGTTTTGAGCCAGTTGGAAAAGGTGGGTGGCCACCGATATCCATCTGAATCAATCCTACCTCCTTAGGAATCAATGGTCTCCATTGCATTGAGGTCCCCCATTAGATGAGGAAATTTCTGCTGAATTTGGCCCTGGGTGAGCCACTTGCCTTGGTGTAAGAGTTGCCCTGCTTTGATGACTCGATAAAGCTGGATCCTTTGTTGTCGAGTGCCCTTGATCTGTTTGTCCACAATATGATCATTGTATGCCTATTGTATGCAGTCAGGGTTGAGCTCTATTGGTGTTAGTTGTTTTTCTACGTCTGAGGTGTCCAATAATGGTGGGAAATAAGGGCGAAGGAGATCCACGTTGAACATTGGGTGCAGGCCAAGGAAAGGAGAAATGTTGAGCTCAAAAGCATTATCCCCCACAGCCTTGGTGATAGTGTACAGTCCATAATGGAGTGGGTGAATTTTTCGATGGGGTCATGTAAGGCGTTCTTTCTACAATTGCAACCAAACTTTGTCGCCCACCTGAAAATCATGCAGTACTCGATGTTGATCATGGCGCTATTTGTACTTGTCATTGGACTTCTGTAGGATATCCTGAACCTGTTGGTGGATGTGTTGGATCCACTCAATGAACCGGGTGGATTTGTTAGCTTCATTTGGAGCAGGAGATGAGTCAATTGAGGTGACCGCAAGGGGAAGTGCAACATCTATGGGACCCAATGGTTGGAATCCCAACGCCACTTGAAAGGGGTTGTGGTTGGTTGAGCTATGCAAGGCTCAGTTGTAGCTATGCTGGACATAAGGAAGGCTCTCATCCCATGTGCGAGGGTTCTTTGAATTATACATGCGAAGGATATGCACATTCATTCAATTTACACCCTCAGTTTGGCCATCTGTCTGGGGGTGGAAGGCTGTGGATTTGGTGAGCTTAGTGTCCAGTAGTGGCCAGAGGCTCGACTAGAATGTGCTAAGAAATCGACTATCCCGATCTGAGGCAATGGTTTGTGGTATTCCAAAATGTACCCAGACTTATTCAAAGAATATTTTGGCAGTGGCCTCTGATGTGCTCTTCTTGCAGGCAACCAGAATCGCCATCTTAGAAAAGCGATCAACAACCACAAAAATACAGTCATTTCCCCACTTGGTGGATGGGAGGCCCAACATGTAGTCCATTGAGATGGATTCCCATGGCTTGTCAGGAGTAGGAAGAGGGGTGTACAAGCCCTGTTTCTTAGTGGTCAGTTTGGCAATAGCGCAGGTAGTGCAGGACCTGATATACTTGCCAACCTCCTGTCGAAGTTTCAACCAGTAGAAATGTTTCTATAGCATCGCCACTGTCTTTTCGATGCCGAAGTGTCCTTCCACCCGACTATAGTGGGATTACCAGATCATCTTCGCTCACTCACTTAATGGAACACAGATATGGCCTAGATGACACAACAACCCATCTTGAATATGGAAATTATCGACAACTGCATTTGCACCCAACATTTGGTAGGTGGTGGCGAAGTCAGGGTCTGTCTCATAGATTTGGGGCCATCCAGAT
>SNQJ01S0031481.1:109673-130760 GCA_010110895.2 Picea sitchensis | reverse complement strand
AAAATGTAGCGGAAACAAGCTTCCTGGAATGGTGGCGTCTTATCTCTGAGAAGAGATGTGACCACAGCACGCATTCGCAAGAAGAAGGTTACAATGAGGCTCTGAAGGCCTTTTTACAATAAGCAAGAATTCCAAAAACCCTAGACATCCAAAAACCTAACCCTAGGAGATGAAATGCCAAAAGTCATGTGGGCCCCGTTTGGGTAAGCTAGTACATCAACTTCCCGACATTGTAACTTTTGCATACGATCTCCGTTTTAGGCGTGTGATAGCCCGTTGGAAAGGTATCGCTGAGAAGATTCATTTTAGGGGCTCAATCATGCCTTCATCTATCATTGAGGATATCGATGCCGAAAAACCTTCATTTAGGCCCTCAAAATGGCCCCGGAAGTAAAAACTGCTAAAAATAGTAAATTGCCAAAAATGTCAGAAAACTATTTTGAGTCAGTTGGAAAAGGTGGGTGGCCACCGATATCCATATGGATCAAACTCCCACTAGTAAATTAGTTAAGTAGATATTTCTGCAGTGTAATGTTACGCAAACAGAAGATGCCCCTTCATCCTTCTCCCTCCTTCATTATATAGAGTTTTGAACATCCTTTCTTTCCTAAAATCTCATTTAATTAAAAATTTTAAAAATAAATTCCTAAAAATTCTTCTTTGTACAAGTGCCCCCCATCCCCTACATTCCTACATAAATAAATTTCTTAAATTAAGTAATTATCTTTATTTTCCTCACCCACCTAGAATTACTCCTAGAATCATTCCTAGGTGTCCCCAAATTCTCTTACAGGTTTTAATAGCTTTCCCTTTTATTAAAATGCTAGTTCAGTTTAAATTAGAAAGTTCTTAAATGGTAAATTCTTTACTAAGTTTGACTTTTCGCTTTTTCCCTTAAGTTCCCCTTTTTCCCTTTTATGTTACCTCTTTTTCTATTTTCCTAATTTTTTTTATTTTCCCTCTTTCCCCTTTTTACTTAAAACTGAAAAAGGGAGGTGTGGAATTTAACCCCTTTTCCCTTTTCTCATTAATTAATATAATTTAAAAAAATAATAAAACAATTAATTCCCTTTTTAAATTTTATTTCAACAGTTTTTTTTTATTTTTTTTTATTTTTTTTATGAATAAATTAAATTTATTACTCCCTTTGTGTTACAAGTTTTAACGAAGATCATGATTATCATCTATGTTGTTTTGATTTTTAATATTATTATATATATATTTTTTTTATTTATAGATAGACAAAATTTTTACGAGTAGCATAATTTAGACCTAGACCTTAATTTTCATATTGGGCAACATTTAATTAGGGAATTTGTTTTAAAAATACTTAATACATTATTCATCCTAAGGCCATCTAGGTTCATTCCTCTATCATCAACAATGGGGCGTGCCCTTCAGGATGCACTAGGTGCTCCGAGGGTGCCACTTGCCTCATCTGTTCCCTTGAGCAACATTCCCTTCATGACGCATTATGTGCTCTAAGGGTGCCACTCGCCTCTTGACTAATTTGGTAGAAGTCAATAACCCCTGGAGTCAATACTCCACTAGGTGAGCTTGTGGGAGACTAAGGGCCTCTAAGGAATAAGGCCCCCGCCTTATTGCGCACCCCTTAGAATCATTGTGAGGGACTGTCATAGTCTTCCCTCATGGCATCATGGGTCCTCTCAAACTAGGTAATAGTTAACCTACAGTTCGAGCCACGACGGGAGTGCTAGTAGGCTGTGGCAGGGCTGCTGACCACACCTCTCCCTCAACATCTCTCGTAGTCATGTGTGACCCCTTTACTCCACATGTGAGTCTGGTCGACAAGCTATCGTCAACCTACATCATCAACAAATCATGTCAGAATATATCCATATCATCTCATCTAATCAGAAGCACTAAAATCATAGTGAAACAATCAAACCCCAGTGGTACACTCCCCGACTTGATTTGGAGTCCAAGGGATTTCATCGATGCCTCAACATCCTCTAGGTCCATAATCCTGCACACTTAGTAAAACCAAGTCAATAGAAATTGTCTATGTCGAGGTGGAGAAAAAAACAACATGTCATCATCCCATAACGCCTCATAATCAAAATCAAAAGGTTTAAAAGAATAATAATCCAGATCAATTGTGAGAAAGTGTTCTCAAAGAATAATTTTGCTCACTGCACCAGAGCGGGATGTTACACAAATCTATGGATGATGCATTTACATGAACATTGTAGCACCCCATTTTTTCAGCCCCCATATTAAATAATGTATTGTTACATTAATGAGAGTCCAGTGTGCCCAAACAATTATGAAAATGCCAGTGTGCCTAAAAAATGTAATGTGTGATCATTATTAAATAAATACATCGTTGGCTACTAGATGGACAAGGACTAGAGTTATAGGGGATATGATTCCATAAGAGAGGGGGCTTGAGGGGATAAGTGTTTATTTCGTTTATTTAATTACCCATTTTGTGTAATGGGTGGGAAATCAGTTATGTGAGATCTTGGGGGAATGCAAAGAGGTTCTTGATCCCGAGGAATTAGAAAAACCTATCCCTGGTCTATGGAAGGGGTTCCTCGATTGGATAATTCTCTCATTCATTTTGGTCATTCTCTGACTCTCATTCCCGTCCTAATTCCGGTGTTGCTGTTGGTCACGCCACGCATTCATTCCTCGATTTGTTCCTTGTTCATCCTCTCTCGTGGAGTTTTCAATCCATTCTTTTCTATCACCCACTCATCTTTCCTCATTTTCATGTCTTGGCTTGGGAAAGGAAGACAAACTGTTGAATAAAAACCATGGTTTTGTTGGTTGTAGAGATTGTTGGTGTAATCCAACCATGATTTGAGGCCTGCATGTCTGATATGCTTGGACCGTGTACAAATTTGATCAAAGTTGTGAGTCCTAAGAGTCCCAGCATGGAGATTCTGAGCCAGCTGCACTGGAACCCTGGAATGAGAAGGACTACCTGAGGGACTGAGTGGAAGAGAAGGGTCGAAGTCCATTTTCTTAGGTGATGTAGTATAGGTAGAAGAGAGCTAGGTACTTGGATTGTTGTGAGTGATGGAGAAGGTTGTGACAACTTGAGTGATGACTAGTTTGGGAATCCAAGTAACACTCTGGAACTGTCCTTGTGGATTCATAGCCCTAGCTTAGGGGTGACATTGTTGTTGAGACTTGGAACAACAATGTCTACGGTTGGGTGGAACATCCTTAGTCTACAGCTAGTTGGTGTCGTCTTTTATAAAACATAATTTCTCTTTGCTATGGTTTCCTTTGCTTGTGTATTTATTTTCACTACGTATTAAATTATTATATCTGATATTTGTAATTATAATATGCATGCTTGCTAGTTAATGTTGTGCATGGTATATTTTTCATGTCTTTTATGTTGTAGTATGAATCTTTATCATTGCATCTATGTATTTCATGCTTCTTTATTAATTTGATTGTTATCAGATATTTGAAATCAACCAAGAGGTGCATTCTTGGTGTGGCATGCCCGACATGTGGGAGGCTAGGTATGTTACAAATTGGTATCAAGGATTTTGGTTCAAACACCAGACTGTTACGGGCCAGAACAAGTGTGAATCGAGAATAATTTTTGTCACCATTTTATATATTTGGGCGAATTCGAGGAAAAATGGTGGAAACATTTGAGTGAAGTCCCCCAAATTCATGAATGGATATGAGTTTGAATGATTTCAGGATTGTATAAGAATTTAATGGATTCAATCTATGGGTTGCAGAGATGAATTTGACTTAGAAGGTCCAAAAATTTTATTTTTAGTGGTCGTTGTAATGATGGACAGATTTTGGAGAATCGATGGTTGTGATCGTGTTCGATCTTGGATCAACGGTGTTGATTCATCCTTGAAAAAATTTAAAATTTGAATGTTTACAATGCTTGGCAAAATTACCAAATCGAGCGCTGGGATTGATTCAACGATTTGAAAAATGAGGAACATCGATGTTTCATATTAATTTCAGTTGTTTTAGGAGTTGGAGAACAACAACGGTCAAGATCGTATTGGTCGGGAGATCAATGACCTAGATTCACCTGGGGTTTGTCAAAAATTTGAAGTGTGGAAGTTCGCCAACAAAAATCATCCATGGTTGATGATCGAGGATCGGTGAGTTGGGTGAAGGGTTGAAGATCGACCAAGGAAAATCTTCAATCATCGATGACAGATGGTCGAGGATAAATAGATTATGGTGATTTTTTTCTTTTTTTCCCGTACAAAGAAAATCTTCGATTGCTGATGAGGTCATGTAAGGAAAGGTATGGGAGATAACCCCTCTAAAATTTGACCAAGGGTAGTGGGGATCGTATTTGAGGGTCATTCTTGGGATTTTGTTGACTACATTTGAATATGGATTTTCATGGACCTCGAATCCATTCGGGATCCTCAGTAGTATTCCAAACCATTTTCCCTTTGGTACCCTTGAAAGGCTTCATACATAGATATCCTTCTCATACAATCAACCTGACTGTTGAATGTACTCGCCTGGTGACTGAATGTGAGCTGGCACCCTAGCTTCCTTTTATAGGGATTCACACAAGTGACTGCGGGGGTATACCATGGTACCTAGGGCAGGCATTGGATCATGCTTTACAAATTATACCCAGAGGGTGTTTCTGTGTTCAAGTTACACTTGCGCTGGTAAGTTTCTCTAGTTTTGATTGGCGTAACTATTCTTCTTGCCATTCTATTGATTTCTTAATTTATCTTGAGGGACTTTGTAGTGTGTGATATGTGCTTCTCCCTAGTTTTACCTTATATTTTTGGTTGATTATTTGACAAAGTGGAATATCAACAACTCTTCCATTCATGTAGGCTCCAGGGCCCTCTGTTGGTATCTTTGGAGCCACCACCACCACCATTGAGGCGAAGGTTAGATCAAGAAGGTTATTTCGAAGTTACTAGGTGATATGAAACTATTCATGATCTTGTTCCTAGAGAACAAATTCTTGCACCAAAGGATATTAGCATTTTTGAACTCGAAGTTGAAGGCTCTAGGCCCACAAACCCTTTGATGACTGATATTTTAAATCAAATCTTTATTTAGATTGTCCCTCCTGAGGTGACTTCTCTTGATCGTCATCTCGTTAGAATATTGGATATGGAAGAGACTAACACTACTTCTACTCATATTCCTCATACTCCCATACTAGCTTTTGGTGGAGGGGGCATCGTACCTCCTCGCCCACCTTCACTTATAAGGAATACATCTAGTCAAACACCTACCACTTGTGGTAGTGGCACAATCTCTTCCATGACTTCAACCATTGTTCATACTTCTACAATAGAGAATACATTTGGTGCTCCTTTCACATATGGGATGTTGGGTTTTGATACAAGATAGACTTTAACTTACTCTACTTTACATACCATTGGTTTGGGGGAATGTAGTTCTAATTATCCCTTGCAAGGATCCATCGGGGGAACTTCTTATCCATACAATGCAGTTATTTATGGTGGGGGTCATATCCCTCCTCTCTCCCCTTCACTCAGAGGTGATTTTCAAAAACCATCTGGGCCTAGTTCTACTTCCAATTTTTTTAGTGGAGGGAGTCAAGGGCATCAGTCCTTTATGAATCCATTTGGGTCTATGCCTTACTGTTTATTTGGTTCTTTTGGAAACAACTCTTTCTCTTCATCCACATTTTCTTTAGGGGGAAACCCCTTTCTCAATCAACCTAACCCCATGCAAGCCTTTGTTCCTTCATAGGGTGTGATGACATGGGCCTTCTCCTCTCAAGGTCTTGGAAATCCCTGGCAGGGTTCTATACCTCTATAAGGGATGTTGATCGGAGGAAACTTCTTCCACATTTAGTAGAACCCTGGTAAAGGTTTAGTTCCTACCCAAGGAAGATCGGTTGGGGGAAACCATAACAAAAGTTTTTGGAAGAACAAACAGGGAGGAATCACTAACCAAGGTATGTCATCAAATTATTCGAATCCATCGATGATGCAAACTACTGTACAAGCCCCTTATACTAGCCAAGGAAAACCTATTTTTTACCATAACCTTGATCAACACACAAACTTTTCCTGGCAACATGGTGCCAACCAAAATCTAGGTTCATATTTTCCTTTAAACATGCCACAACCCAGGTTACTCTTTTTGGCCACTCTTGATTTTCCAAACTTTTCAAGGTTGTTAAATAATCCTATTTTTCATGATCCACATTGGCCTCCTATGCCAACTAAGTTTCTCTCAAACATACTAAAATTTGAAGGCAAACCTGGTGAAGATCCAAATGATCATGTTATAATGTTTCACTTGTGGTGCTCGTCCAACTTGTTGAATGATGACTCTATCAAGTTGTGATTGCTTCAATGAACTCACATAGGGGGTGTTTTGAAGTGGTATATTGAGATTGATGGCTCAAAGTATGTTTACTTTAATGATTTTGAAATGGTTTTCTTAAACCATTTTTAGCTACCATTGAGATACGATGTCGACACATAGTTTTTGTCCAATTTTGAGTAGATGAAGGCCATCCATATCTCCAATCATATCTAAGAATGGAATCGCCAGAAGAGTTTGATAAAATTAAAGGTCCCTCTTTCATTTTTTCTCGAGTGGTTCCTTGTGTTTTCAAAGACATCGTGACTTCCAGAGTGTTTTCTGAGGAAGAGGCTATTATGAGGGATCAACAACTGGAATTGATTTATTCTCAATCTAGTATGTTGTACAATATTTCTCTTGATGCACTATGGTGAACCTTTGACTTGACCAAAACAAATTCTAGGCCTCATGCCGATGGTATAGTAGGATAAAAAAAAACAAGCCCACATATCAATTGTCCAACTAGATGCAACAATTGTTGCTACAACATACTGTGGCCATCCAAACTTCTAGTATGACTGTCCCTGTCACCCACACATCATAAGTACACAATGTGTAGATGAAGAGCCCCAAGGAGAACCAATAGTCCGAGGGAAAATAAAGGGTAAAGGAAAGAGGGGTAAGGGGGATAAAAAGGATGCAAACATTGCTGGCGAGGGAAAAAATGAGAAGAAAAAGGTTAAGTTTCCATGTAATATTTGTGTGGACAATCACTTGAATAATAAATTCCATCATATTGAGGAAGCCCAGAATATTTTGGCACAACATCAACCAATTTTTTTAACTAATCCTTTCCCTCAAGGGAAAAATATGGCATAAGCTTCCTAATCCACAACTGTGATTGGGGTAAATCAGAGTGACCCCATGCTTAACGCTAATACTGGAGCCGTAAATGTATACATAATGAGATCAAATGCTCATATTTAGACTAGGGCTCATGATTACAGAATTCTTGAATTTTTTGATAAGGGCAAAGAAGCTTCCAACCCATTGCCTCCTCTTCATATTGAGAATACCATGGGAAAAACAACTACTCACATCCCTAAAGGTGTGTTTAAGAAAGCTTCTCATAATCCAAATGCAAGGGCTACCTAGAACTATTATGTAGTTGAAGATATTGCCCAAACCCCTTGTGTGATGTCTTCTCTGGAAGTTCTCCAAAGTTTCCCCTCACAGAGAAAATCATTTCTATCTTCTTTGGGTGTTGTTGAGCCATCTTACTCAAGAGATATAATTTTTTACCCTTATGATCACAAACCTCATTTTCCTTACCATGTCTCCTTCCATATAGTATTGGTTTACACCATCAAATCATTGACACAAAATATTTTCCACATGGTGGTAGATGAGGGTGTGTCAACTTGCATGATGTCTTTGGCATGTTTGAAGGATATTGGTCAACCCGAGTTGTTTATGTCGCCTATGTTTTTAACTACATTTGAATTCCATTCATTTTGTCCACATGGCATAATCCCCTCCTTCTTTATGCAGTTGGAGGGAAAAACTATGTGTGTTGAGGTTGAAGTAGTAGATGCACCTCTTGACTACAACCTTTTTTGGGGATGTAGTTGGAATTACGCAATGAAAATAGTTGTATCCTCCATTTTTTCATGTACTATGTTTTCCTCAGGAAGGAAGGATATTAACTATTGATCAGTTATCCTTCTCTCATCTTGACCCTTCATCAGGGGCATCCACGGTCTTAATGATTGATGACCCATATCAAGGTACTGTCAACTTAGGCGCTGGACTGTTTCCATATTTCATGGGTACTTTTGATTTTCCACCACCTTCAAATTATGTCAAGTTTATTCAAGTTTTCCCTGATCAACCTAAGGCTATGATATTCTAAGTAGCTTCTTTTTTAACAACTTGTTTTAATGATCCATGGAATTTACCTTCCCCATTTGATTCAATGTAAGGGGTAGGGAATCTTGGCATGGATATGCCCCTATCCAGAACTGAGGTTGTGTACAGTATTGTTCAACAAACCTTGAACAACTCTGATCCAAATCCCCCTCAAGAGCTAGATATTTTTCTAGAGCCTATTTGGGCTCAAGAGTCTCTTACTTCTCATGATACTTTGGACTTGGTATTTCCCTTTGACAAGGTGATTTTAGAGGCAATGACGGGTCCATATAGACTTTGGGATGATCTTAATAATAGAGCATACTTTTTACCCGAGGATAGGAGAGTGGAAGCAATAGATTTTATCACAACCATGAATGGAGATGTCACTCATCGTATTAGCCCTTTGGAAATGCATAGAGTACATGTTGAGGGGAACATGGGGAGCATAGCTAAGACAATTCCAATTGACATGTCCAAAACCCATGGCATCGTTGAAAACATATTCATCGGAGCAGATTTTCCCCCCGAGGATATTCAGGTGTACACTGAGTTATTTAAATAATTTCGCGATGTTTTTTCCTGGTATTATGACGAAATGACAGGAATTGAACCTCGTGTAATCAAACATGAGATTAGGACTTATCCTGATGCTAAGCCTATTCAAAAGAAGATTCAACCTGTCAACCCTCACAAAGAAGTGACTATTAAAGTTGAGGTAGAGAAATTGATTAAGGTTGGTTTCATCTACCCAATTCAATTGATAGAATGGATGTCAAACCTTGTTCCTATCAATAAAAATCAGGGTATGATTCGTGTGTGCATGGATTTTTGCGATCTGAACAAAGCATGCCCAGAAGCTAACTTTCCTATCCCATTCACTGATCAAATTATATATGAATGTGCATGTTGTGAATTTTTTTATTTTATAGATGGTTTCTCATGGTACAATCAGATTCAGATCAAGCCCAATGATCAACATAAGAGTGTTTTTATATGTCCTTGGGGAACCTTTTCATACAATAAAATTCCTTTCAGCCTAAAAACTGTTGGATGTACTTTCTAGTGGGCCATGTCGTTCTCCTTCCATGACCTCAAACATATAGTCGAGGCATATCTTGATGATCTCGCGTCACTTTTTCGCAAGATATCTGATCATCCCTCTCACCTTCGACTTATTTTTTAGAGGTGTCGCTACTACCGAATTCACCTAAATCCAAAGAAGTGTAGTTTTTGTGTTACGTTGGGAAGTTTATTGGGTTTTATCATGTCCATAAAATGGATCATGATCTATCCTCTTAAGGTTGATGAAATAGTTCAATTGTGCCCCCGCCCCCCTCACCCCCCCATGCATAGTTCCCCAACTTCAGAGTCTCCAAGGGAAAGCTTATTTTTTACGGTGATTTATTGTTAACTGTGCCAAAATAACTAAAGGGTTTATGCGTATTTTGAAAAAAGGGGTCCCGTTATTTTGGGATGAAGTGGCTCATTGCTCTTTTGAAGCATTGAAAAGTAATTTGACATCAACCCCTCTACTTAGCCCTCCTGATTATGGAAAAAAATTCTTGTTATACTTGGTTGCAACAGAGTCCACCATCGATATGGTTCTGGATAAGGAGGATGAGGCACTCCATGAATGTTAACTACTATCTCAGCCAAGGCTTATTTGAACCAAAACTTAACTACACTCATGTTGAGAAACTGGCTTTGGCAGCTGTCGACATTGTCCAAAGGTTTTGTGATTATATTCTACTTCGTAAGACCACCGTTGTAGTCGTAGTTAATCCTTTTCAATTGTGTTGACACAGTGGGTCATCGGTATGAACACTATTCAATGGATAGTTATTCTTTAGGAATTAAATTTGGACTTTGTTTTGACAAAGTATAAGAAGTCTTTCGTCTTTTTTGAGTTAATTTCATAACTTTTGACTAACAGTGGCAATGGTTTTCCTGAAGAGTCATTGATCAATAAGGATCTCTTCCTTATTGCATATTATGACCCTTTGTATGGAGATGCACTCGTGTATATTCATACTCTAAAGTTTCCTTCCTCTTCTTCTTGTCCAAATCAAATTCCTGAAACAAATTCCAAATCAAGCGCAAAATTATCTCATCATCGATGACACTTTGTATCGTCGAGGAGTTTACTACGTTATTTGTCATTGTCTAACTCATGAGGAGGCATATATTGTGTTAAATGACTACCGCACTGGATCATGTGGCGGTGACTTGTCCGGGTTTGAAACAACCAAGAAAATACTTCGTGTTGGATACTTATGGCCCTCGTTAATAAAATATTGTATAGAAGTGGTAAAGAAGTGTCATGTTTGTTAGATCTTCTCTTGGAAGATGCAAGCACACTCTACTCCTATGGTTCCTATTGTTGTTGTTGGTCCCTTCACTAAGTGGGGGATTGATTTCACTACATGCCACCCAAAATTTTCTATGGGGCATCGTTATATCATTATGGTATAAGAATATTTCACCAAGTGGGTCGAAGCCATGCCAACATTTAGTAATGACGGGAAAAAGTGACACTTTTCGTTTTCAACCAAATTTTCGCTAGGTTCGGTATACCGAAAGAGATTTTCACAGACCATGGCAGTCACTTTCAAAGTAAGATGATGAATGAGTTAAAATCAAAGATAGGGTTTAAGTAAGAACATTCATCACCCTATTATCCACAAGTGAACAGTCAAGTGGAGGCTTTTAATAAGTCTCTTAAAACTATTCTTCAATGGATAATCAATTCTGCCAAGCTGAATTGGCATTTGATTTTATATTCAACACTTTGGAAATATCAAACTTTGATTAAGACTGCTACAGGTTTCTCTCCTTTCCAACTTTTTTATGGGACAGAGGAAGTATTTTCTATAGAATATCAGATTCCTTCTCTCAATTTGGTAGTGAAACTAATACCCAACACAACTACGATTGAAGAGTGTCTTGTCTATCTCGAGCATCTCGATGAATAGAATCAAGATGTAGTCATGGCTAATGAGGCTCATAAGCATCATGTCAGGTGTCAATATGATCGGTTTTTATGCCCTGGAGTTTTCTCCAAAGGTGATCATGTCTTGGTCTATGATCAAGATAAATATCCATCTAGGTCAGAAAAATTTAAACCCATGTGGTTCAGACCTTTTATTATTAAGATTTTTTTTTAAAAAGGCTCTTATGAATTGGTTGACTGTGAAGGTAATTCTTTTCTTAAGCCCATAAATGGGATTTATCTTAAGACGTATTATGATTAGGTTGGTCACCTGAGTGTGAATTTTTGTAAATTGTTTATATTTTTATACATTTTAGTATCTTTTTGCTTTATGGATGTGTACTTTATTGTGTTTCTGCATTGTGGTAGATGTCAAGAGAATCTAAGGTTTATGTTGGGTTTGCAGATAGTGCTAGCCAACACACTCAAAGGTTTTCTTCCACAGCTTGGGTAATATTCATGCCCACTGTTCATTTGGTATCTTTTGGAGGTGTTTGTCTAGGAGAAGAAACCAATAATGTTGTCGAGTACAGTGTTGTAATAGAATTACTATGTGATGTGTTGTCACATGGCATTTCTCACATTTGGGTTCATCTAGATGCTCAACTAGTAGTGTCATAGTTAAATGGAGTGTATTGCATCCATGATCGCACCCTTCACCGACGATTCCTTACAGTACGCCTCATAGAACTTTATTTTGATTGTATTACATATATTCATGTTCTTGGGAGATCTAATCAATTAACTGATACATTGGCGAATCATGTTTTAGATTGGCATCTTTCACACACATAAATATAAAAGCACATACATACATGCACATGAAAATATATTTGTACAAAATATATTTACTCCATCAGGAAAAAAAATATGTATATATATAAAGTGTCCAAAAAAGTTATGTCACAGTACAAAATGGGGGCCATAGGCCTCAAAAGTGTCAATAATACATCGTTGGGATTAATCCCTCAATACATAGAGAGATACAAAAATGGGTGCTCTAGCACACAATATGTTCAGTACTAGTCTAATATCTAGGCTTGTTGGCCCTACTATAATGTACTACAATGTTGGCCAGGTGTCAGAATAACTGGACCCATGCCCTGGGTACTCCCATGACATGAAGCTGCATAGATGGCAGACGATCCTTGATATCTTCCATCGGCATGCTCCGGATGAGGGATGTCAACTTCCTCTCTACCCGTCTCAATACTCTCTCGGTCTCTGCCGACAATGGCCCTGCTATAGTTGTGTCTCCCCCTGGTTGATCCTACTCTCGCGGATGGCACCTAGTCTAGGGAGGTCTGCTGGTCGCACTAGTCCCACATCTGTACATAACAAACTCTTTGATTTAGTACCGTGACATTAAAAAAAATATGTTTTATTTCTCATAAATAAAATAAAAAATTAAAAAATATATATGAGTACATACCTATCTCACCGCACACTACACGGGGGGCATAGGCATATCAGGGTCTCTCAAGAAACTGATCCCTGCGTAGGGATAATCCTTGATGGATGGGATCTTTCATATCCATTAATCGAATATTTCATCATCATATCACTCTCATAAACCCCCTACTCCCTGGCGGGGCATCAAAGCGTCCCATCCAAACAATGCTGGATAGGTGGATGGATGCCCTCATACTCTCTCCTTCGGGCTTAGGCCCAACACACTTTCAAAGAAGAATGCACAAATAATTGTCTTGAATCCAAAGTTATTCTTCTTTCTTAGTTTACACTCTATCAATTGTATTTTCATATAGTTGAGCATCATCGTGATCCAATCGAATATCACCAACTGCAGAAACTTCACTGCACAATGCATTTGATCATGAGAGGCTTGATGTAGATTAGTGGATCCAGTAATCTTCCCAATCAAGTAAAGCATCCCTCTCAAGCCAAGGTTGTCTATATTATGAATAGGGACTTGAGATCCCATCTTCTTTGTGTCGGCCTCACAATACATATCAATGTAATGGGCTATGTGATATAGCCCTGGAGGGAAGGTTGTCAAGTCTACCTGCTCACCCCTCCTAGAGAGACTGGTAAAAAAGTAAATTTCTTCAGTGGTGACTGTCAAGGATTAGCCTTCTAGCATAAATGCCTCTAAACCAAGGTTCCAATACTGAACAAGGTGATTTAATAGTCTCGGTTTGGCCCTCATGAATGGAAAAATAAATTTTTTCCATAATCCACATTGTTTTAATATACCACAACTGTGGGGGATTCTTCAACCATTTGATCCACTTCCTTATTTTCTCTCTCTCTCAACCATGCATGTACATATTGAATCATGGAAAATTTTGGGAGTTAGTGGATTTATTTTCTCATTTTTAAGAGTATGTAGGCGTCCTTTTTTTAAGACAGTCACAGACGTACATGTGTTGAGTTTAGCTCAACCTACATACATTTGCAGGATAAGCATGGACAATGTGCATACACATAGAGTCATGCTAAATTTCAGGGTGCGTGGCCCCCAATTTTCTCTAAAAACCATGAAAGTTGAATAAATTTTCAAGAGAAAAGGAAGGGTACTTACTTGGTTCAAGAATGAGTCGTTTCTATCCACCATGGATCTTTGAATGTGCAATTGAAGGAAGAGGGTTTTTTCCTATTTCTAGGTTTTTTCAAACAACAATGGTGAAAATGACCCCTTTCACCTCTATTTATAGATTTTTTGACCCAGTGGTGACCTAGATTTGACCCTTTTTCTTCCCTATGGTTTGTTCGATGGATGTTTTGATTCGGTTTTGGTATTTTTTGGTCATATACAAGTACTATGTTCTTTAGATTCAATATTTTTAATGCTTGGGTACTACTTATATAATCCTATGACGAAGTTAAGTTTTCACTATTTGCATATAGGTTAGGCCTTTACCGCCTTACATATTTAATTTTATTGACTATTTCAACTTTTCCATAGGGTCGATTCTACCGAACTGTGACACAAAACCTTTTATCATGCTTTAGAAGTGTCTTAATTAGGTGGTAGATCCTTCCTCTCCATGGATTCCCTATATAGTTCATTGTCTTGCATTATGGCATCCATGTTGTGAGTCTTCTATAGGCTTGGGAGTCCTTTTAGTCCCACCATGACTTTGTGTTGAAGCCTCATCCTTCTTCTTCATTTTTTTTCTAGCCTATACCCGAAGGACTCCCCAAGAGCATGGTTTTTCATCTTTAAAGCTCACTTAAACTATGAAAGTGATACCTAACGATAAATTATTTATCCCTTTCATCCTCATTTGGATAACATAAGAAAAACATCCCCCCCTTGAGTTTTCTTTAATCTATTTCCAGACACTCTCTAAAATTCAAAAGAATGTGGAGCGATCTCATTTCCCTTCATGTTCGTCAAAGTGAAATTCGAAGGCACATATGTGCGGAGATAGTTTACCCCTTTTTTGGTCTGGATAGCTAATTTTTATGAAAAAGGTATGCGCTAGGAGGTATAGTTCTCTAGGAGAGTATTCTCGGGTGTAGTTTTAACCCTTTTTCGGGCATGAGGGACTAAATTTGTGAAAAAAGGTCCATTCTCCTTGTTTTTGGTTGATCACTTTTTCAGGCCTTGGAGATTATTTACAAAAAAGGAAACCCCTTGGAGTATTCTTTAAGCCCTTTTCATACACCCTAAACAAGAAAAGATTTCCAAGTGACCTTGTTTCTCTCACACTCGTTAATTGGTTCAGAAGGAACATGTATTTGGCATAAGTTTAACCCTTTTTCCGCCAATAGATTACCCAGGAAAAGGGTACACCTTAGGAGACATGTCTCATCAGGAGAGTTCTTCTAAGTTTTTTTTTTTTTACTTTTTCATGCTCAGGGGACAAAATTCATGAAAAAGGACAAGGGATTCCATAGCTAATCTCTTTTCAAACTCCGTAAAATTGAAAACATGGCTGAGTGATCTTGTCTCTGTCACACTCATTAAAATGGTTTTGAAGAGACATACTTTTGGTATAAGTTTAACCCTTTTCTGGATCGAATGGACTATGTATGAAAACTAAATACTTTGGAACCTGTAACTAGAAGAGTTCTCCTTGGTATCATTTTATTATTTTTCGGGCCCTTGAGACTAAACTAATGAAAAAGATCACTCTGGAGTCTTCTTTTACTGGTTTTTTAGACTCTCTAAAAGTGAAAAATCATCCATCTTACCATATCTATGCTCGTAAAACTTTACATTGAAGGAGGATCATGGTGTCAATATGAAAATCACATTACATGTCTCACTCTTACATCTTTGGCCTAATTTCGATTCCATTATGTTGTTGTTAAACTTTTAGAGCATTCCTTAGGTGCAAGTCCTGCATCAATTTTTATTTTTGCATTCTGACACCTTGACCCATGGAGGAATTTTCTCGAGTGTCCTTATCTTGCACATGTATCCTTGAACAGAGAATCAGTATGTTCCATGCACCTGGAGATAGTTTTGTTTCTCATGACACTCGTTCCTCCTTTGTAATGTAGTGTTCTTTTATTCTTTTTCAAGCTCGTTAAAAATATGAAAATGAAAAAAAATCAAATATTCCAAAAAGAGGGGATGGGAAAACATTCTCTTTTACTGGAAACAATCTAGTCACCCTTGGACAGAGCACATTCTTCAGTTTATTCTTCAAATCACTTTGGGATTTAGTATGTCCTTAGGAAGTTGTTCTCGCTACATAGATCTATGTCCTCCTCGATTTTATTTCTCTTCCAAACACATGGACAGTTTGTGGTTCCTATTCTGCAACAAGCTTATGTCAATAACATGTTTCCTGATTCTTTTCATATGTCGTTCTCTTTTCCAAGGGAAAGTTTTACAACTTGATTCAACCTTTCTGCAATAAGTATCCTGAACTTCATAATTTGACCATACTGAGAGTCTTGTCAAGTGTACATTCAAAATCAATGAAGTTCCATGCCTGATAATCGAGATCCTGTAGTATTTCTATGATGGATTTTCGAAGACCTCAAGATAGTGAGTTTTACACTCCTATTATACTCCTACCTGATTTATGAAGATCTTGAAGATATTTCTTGAGTTATTGAAGCTATAATATCCAACTATAGGCATTGATGCCTCTTGAATATTCATTGTATTTGTATATCTTCTGATGATTTTGAGATGTATATCCATTGTGTATTATTCATGGCTACAATCTATATTGGAATACACGTTAGTCATGTGGCCATGATTACTATTTATGACATGGATCTGCAATGTACTTCTCTGACAACCATGCTTAGTTTTTCCTGAGCATGGGTATGTCCGCCTCGATGATTATTATTATTCTTTTATAGATGACATGCTCACGAATACTAATATAGGATCACTCAATTTTTTTCCTTACCATTTTATTAAATATGTTATAATGTATTTCTGCCATTAGTTTCTCTTCTAACCTAACACATTAGGGGGCATCTGTTATAGCTCAAAATGCCATTATCATGCATTTTTTACTTTGGCCTGATTACTTACACATTAACTAACCACTTTTGTTGAAGTTCCTCTTAAAAAACAATTGCTTTCATGGTGTACACACCCTATACATATGTAGCATGAGTACCTACGCTAGCTGCATGGCTGACATCCCACATATACTCTAAAAAGTTCTAAAAATTAAAAATTTCCATGCTTTTGGGTGGAGTTGACGGATTATGTTAGGTTTCACAACCATATTACTTCATGTAGTCCTTCTCAAAACCAATTAAATATATTTTCTCCATATAAAATGGGCCCTAGGGGGGTCATTTGGACATATGAAAGAAGAGGGAAGAGAACGCTTCCAAATTTTCTCTAGGTTGCATTCCAAGCGTTTTGCATCCTACTCTAAGTTTCAACCTCAACATTCTCTTCCAGTCACCCTCCTTTATAAAATACATCCTTTTACCCTATATTTGCATGTTGGTTGTGAGGATAGAATATTAGGAATAGTGCACTTGGAGTCAAAGTAAATGAACCCAGGCAAGCTAAGTGGAGAGGCATCGGCAAGATTCGGGTTGTAACTTCCAATATTTTTATCAATAAAAGAGAAACTTCTTGTCCCAAATATTTATGTATTTATGTTTATGTTTATGATTTTTTTTCATGACTATCTAACCCTTTAGATGATCTTGGTAGTTATGCACATGTTGTCATAGTTTGTTCTTTGAAGTTGTTTCAGGCCAACTTTGGGAGGAGGCTTGCAACTTTGGAACAAATAAAAACAATAAGGGATTTACGATAGATGAAAGGAATTAAGGTACAAATTTCAATCTTCTCTCCCTTCCCTTAATTATCATTAGGTCTTGTTAGATTTGGGTAGAATAGAAGCATTTCTATTTTTTAAGGTTTTAAGGCTCTACCTAGTCACTAGACCCAGATTAGGATTATTTTTCCCCATAGCACCTATTGTGATGAAGTAGACATCATTGTGACCTCCATTGTGCAAGGATCTATAGTAGTGGCTTGTGGATGCCTATTTTTTGTCTTACACATATTTTCCTTTTTTCTTATTTCATTGATATTTTCAGAGGGTTTCCCCTTCCTATTGAACATTATTTCTCAACCATGATTGTTTTCCATCTTCACAAGAAATAATGAAAATAGGATCATGAAAAAATCTATCTTCCTGATCACACTAAATAATAGTAAATATTGAAAAAACAACCTTTCTCGAGAAATATTCGTGCTTGTTCATATTTGACTTTTTTTTAGAGAAAATGATATTATGGTTCATGCATTTTTTTTTTAATTGAACAAAAAATTTCACGTGTTATTGGAACACATGAGTTTTTGTTACAATGTTTCACAAATTAATCCAAATAATCAACAAAGCATTAATAAAAAAAGTATTGATTTTGCAATGTAGAAAAGGTTTCAAGGCCTAACTAGAAAAAAATATTGATTCTGAAATAGGAATGGGACTCAATCCATAACTATGAATGGTTCTCAAAACCATGGTCAAGACTCTTTATCCTCCAAGTGGATTTCTGCATCATGAGTAGGTTTTTTGAAGTGGAAATGGATATCAAGGCCTATATACCTGGATATGGGGTGGAGGTGGGGAGGGGGAGAGGGTATAAATCCCTAATGGACATTCTGAATATCAATTTCCATGACACACCTAAAAAACACAAAGATTCTTAAGTTATAGCGTTGCGAATTCATCCTCAAACCACCACACAAGACCCCTATAGGGTATCTTTTCCCTACAAAAGGGACAAAAGTGTGATGATTGAACCACAACATAGGCCCAAAATGGGTCCAAATTCATCTTATGAACACACTAATAATTTTTCATTGTGATATACATAGCACTCTCTATTGTTCTCTATTGAGAAGATAAGGTACTTGGAAATACCCATTACCAGAATATAACAACATACTCTGATACCATTTAAAAAAGACTACGTGCAACATGATGTTCAAGCTAATGAAACTTTCACTAACCTCTACAAATATAAATGCAATTTTTTTTCAAACATAGTAGCATTTAAAAACACAAAACATAGAATAAACATAACAATCAAGCATAATATTAAAAATGCAAATAAATATAATGACAAGAACACTTATATTTAAAAATATTTACACAACTAGATACAAATGATAGACATTCCACCCAACCATAGACTCTCCTGCTCTAGTTCTCTTATAAATAGGTCACCTCTAAGATGCAGTTATGAGTCCAAAAGGATGAATAGGTTCCTATGGCTAAATACTATCTACAAAAACAACTCAATACCTAGTAATTTCATAGTGACAAAAATCCTACAACAATTCTAACTACCCCACTCTCTTCCCCATCAGTTTGAAAAATACAAGGGATGAAATTTCCTTCTCTACACCATGGTACCTTAGACAATCCTCATCCCCTCTATGGATCCATCAAAAACTGAACAATAATCTCTAAGCTAAGGGCTCTAAGAAATCTAGTTATAAATGGTTACCTCACAACAACATTCTCAGATGATTTTGAGTATTTTTTTAGCAACAATTCCTCATAGGCTATTTTCAATACATAGTATGCCTTCCTCCTCTTTTTTCACACCAATCTCCATTTTTCCTCTCTTTTTCTATCCCCCAAAACAACTCTCTCCCTCTATTTGAAATTTCCTTTGATTTCTTCTCCCATGCATGTTTGACTCACACAATCACAATAATGATTGTACTCATCCCATGCTTCAATAACTAGGTGAGTTTACTCTTCCACCAACCTCTTACATGCATTCAATGATACAATTCCTATCATGAATGTACTTATCCCATGCTTCCATAACTAGGTGATATGACTCTTCCACTGATCTGAAAATGGAATGTACTTGTTGAAGGGTGCAAGGTATCCATTTCCCATAATTTTAAATGTGAGTTATGCACTCCAAGTGTCCTCTGAAAATGTGAAACTTTATTATTTCTTATACAGAGATAGACTGTAGGGGCATTCACCGGACATGTCACCTCTAAAGAGAGGATGAGTTCCAGAGGCTACCTGTCCCTTTACAGGCTCTGCCTAAAGAAATAACGAAGTAAACACTTAGAAGTCTTTGACATACACTTGCTTCATGTGTTAAAAATGTGCAACTTGTTTATGTGTAAGGTTATTGCCTCTTCTTGTCAAGGTTCATGTGAGGAGAAAGGTTCTTTTAAGTGATTAAATAGGTTTTATAAACCAATGTACAGCAATATAAAATACAGCAATAACACATCAAATCACAGCAATACCAAAATGATAAAGCAGTTCACCCCCTTCAGGCTACATCTGTTGGACCAAACCTCCCAACTAGGCTTGTTCTCTTGTATTAAAATGCTACAAATGCTAATACAAGAATATGAGTGTCTCAAAAGACAAATCTGACTGTAAATACAGAATCAGAAGATAGGAATTTGTTGAACATGCTCTTTCCCAAACACTAAACAGTGAAATTGTACCTTATACCGTACTTTCCCCAATTGGCCCTAATGGCCCCTTAATCTTGCATGGATAATTTCAAGGTGAAGATGACCTCCAATGGTTCTGAAACCTCTTCCATAAGACTCAGAAGGTCGAAAATAGCAGACCTAGGCTTTTGAATCACCAAAAATGGATGAACAGAGCCTCCAAACAGCTCAAGCACTGAAATGGCCCTAGTGGCCCTGAAAGCTTCCCTGAAGCTAAAAAATGAGAAGAATGCCTCAACAGGAAAAACGAGCTGTAGAAATAGATTCATAATGCTGATAAACTTCAAGAATGACCTTCGTTCCACATTCACTGGCTGCACAAATCCCAATGCAGCTCCCAAACTGATTTGGCCCTTATGGCTCCTTGAACTTCCACGAAGCAAAATCACCTGCAAATGACCTCAGATGGTTCTGAAACCTGTGCCAATGGCTTCAGAAGGTCGAAGAGACCCAAAATCCACCAAAATTTCGTCAAGAATGGTTTTCCCTAGCTCCAGTTATGCCAATAACAAACTCCTCCTTCTTTTCCCCAAAAAAACTCCACTAAATTAGGCATAGTTGGAGTTAGTTTCACTAAAATTAGTAAAGGAATCAAAGTTGGCGGACTCCGCCCCAAAAAATGCGCCATTAAAGAGTGTGGTCATGTGACCCGTATATGTGACCGGGGGCTGGGGCTTAGCCCCGGCCCTAACCCCGCTCCAATAGTTAAAACATTCAAAATATATATATTTTGTAACATATGGTTATTAAAACAAAGCGCGTGGCGTGTTGGTGTGTTGGCTTTGTGAAAGCTTTGAATGGAGGGGGGGATCCGCGGGTCAAACCCTGCGGTCTCCATAACTTTTTATAACATAACCAAATTAATCAAAAAGGAAGGGACACGTGGCGCCAATGGGTTGGGCCACGTGTCTGCACATCATTGGCTACAAATGACAAGTGTCAAAACCCGATTCGCTGACAACCGTCCATTACAAATGCACCACGTTTTTCTCTGCCACAT
>SNQJ01S0031481.1:68444-98126 GCA_010110895.2 Picea sitchensis | reverse complement strand
CACCAGTCCTCCCTAGCTCCTCCCAACCACCCTGAAATATAAATCTTTGCTACTGAAATTTATTACAGTGATATGATGTACAACAAGGGCTTACCTGACTTATCACTATTCTGCTGCATTTCGTTGCTCTGTCTGCCTCATTGCCTTTCTTCTCACCTCACTTGCGCTGTCTGTTCTTCTTCTTTTTATGCTCTGTGCGCAATGTCCATTTTCTGCACAGTTCCTCTTCTCTGCTCTTCAGCTGCTGCACTCTCCTCCTTCTTCAAACATGAATTTCCTTCCCCAACAACAATCACAACAACCTCCAACAGCAACAACAACCCCATCTCTTCTTTGTACCGAGTCTTTATAGCTTCTATGCACTTTGTGCATGCAATGTTTGCAATGCCTCTGCATGCTGACTTTGCGCCATTATCCTCCACCTCTCGAGTTCTCTGTCTGATTATCATCATGAATCTTCAGCTTCTCTGGCCATTTTCCCACGCGTTCAACATCACTAGATGTTATGTTGAGATTCCTCAGCCTCTCTGGGAGTTGAGACTCTTTGTCTTCTCTGTGACAGTCGAGCTCACCTTCTCTGTTTTAGTTACAGGCTTCCACGCTCATCCATCTGTCAATCCCTTCTAAGAATAGTCTTTCTTCACTTGGATGAATCTTGCAGATATTCATCTCCTGTGGTGATCACACAGGGGTCTCTTCGAATTCTCTAGCAAACGCCATCAATGGTTTCTGGTAGTTTCACTGTGTTGCGCATCAGTAGCCCTTCGATCAACACTTGATCTGACGGTTCAAATTACATCGGGATTTCACCTATCGCGATATCGGCATTCTTGGCGTTCATAGTTTTTGTCACTTACAAATCCCGATCCCCGAAACTCCGTGAAGAAGTCAGATCAACGGTCCAAATCATTTCTTGATCTGACGGTTCAGATTCAATCGCGATTTCGCATATCGCGAAATCGACATTCTTGTTGCATTGTGTTCTTTGCCTTTTGAATTCGCGATCCCCGAAACTCTGATAAGAAGTTAAATCAGTGGTCTAGATCTGATCTTAACTTAACGGCTGCGATTAAATCGTGAATTCGCATATCGCAATTTCGGGGTTCTTGTTGTCAAGTGTTTTTGTCACTTCAAAGTCCCGATCCCCGATGCTTCTCCATTGATTGGAATCAACGGTTCAGATTCAACCTTAATCTGACGGCTCAGATTACATCGTGATTTATCATATCGCGAAATCGGCATTCCTGATGTCAAGTGGTTTTGTCACTTCAAAGTTCCGATCCCCGACACTCCATAAAGAGATCATATCAATGGTCCAGGTCACTTCTTAACTTTAACGGCTGCAATTAAATCGTGATTTCACATATCGCAAAATCGGGGTTCCTGATGTCAATAATCTTTGTCATGTCCAACTCCCGATCCCCGAAACTCCGACAAGGACTGGGATCAAGGGTCCATATTTGTCCGCGATCCAACCGTCGAGATTATATCGGGGTATCACATATCGCAATTTCGTGATTCTTGTGGTTATTATTCTTTGACTTCTTCAACTTGCGATCCTCGAAACCCCGACAAGGAGTCAGATCAACGGTCCACATAATCCCTTGATATGGACGGTCCTCCTACTTTCGGGATTTTGTGAGCCCATTCTTCTCCTTGCACTTTAAACATCGTGCAGGTTTTCCCCGATCCAACGGTGGTCGGATCCTACGCTCAGATCTAACGCCTGAGATCTATCCTCCTCTTCAGCGTGTGCTCTTCTTGTTTTTATTCATATCTGACGGCCTTCATGTTGTCGGGAATTTTGTATGGGATCCAACGATCAACGACGCTTCTTCTCCAAGCTTACACATCCTTTTTACTTGGAAGAATTTCGACTCTGTGCTAATTCCTCCTGAGCCTATGTTGTTCTTGTTTGTCCATCGATGCACATTCTGATCCTGCCATCTTCACTATTGTACTTGCCATCAATGACAAGCATACACTACCTATTAAGAATTTGCCAACACATTCATGGTTGTGATAAAATCTATTGCTTCCACTCTCTTATGCTCGGGTAAAAAGTATGCTCTATTATTAAGATCATCCCAAAGTCTATATGGACCCGTCATTGCCTCTAAAATCACCTCGTCAGAGGGAAATACCAAGTCCAAAGTATCGTGAGAAGTAAGAGACTCTTCAGCCCAAATAGGCTCTAGAAAAATATCTAGCTCTTTAGGGGGATTTGGATCAGATTTGTTCAAGGTTTATTGTACAATACTGTACACAACCTCAGTTGTGGATAGGGGCATATCCATGCCAAGATTCCCTACCCCTTACATTGAATCCGATGGGGAAGTTAAATTCCATGGATCATTAAAACAAGTTGTTAAAAAAGAAGCTACTTAGAATATCATAGCCTTAGGTTGATCAGGGAAAACCGGAATAAACTTGACATAATTTGAAAGTGGTGGAAAATCAAAAGTACCCATGAAATATGGAAACAGTCCAGCACCTAAGTTGACAGTACCTTGATATGGGTCATCAATCATCAAGACCGTGGATGCCCCTGATGAAGGGTCGGGATGAGAGAAGGATAATTGATCAATAGTTAATATCCTTCCTTCCTGAGGAAAACATAGTACATGAAAAAATGGAGGATACAACTATTTTCATTGCATAATTCCAACTACATCCCAAAAAAAGGTTGTAGTCGAGAGGTGCATCTACTACTTCAACCTCAACACACATAGTTTTTCCCTCCAACTTCATGGGGAAGGAGGGGATTATGCCATGTGGAGAAAACGAATGGAATTCAAATGTAGTTAAAAACATAGGCGACAGAGACAACTCGGGTTGACCAATACCCTTCAAACATGCCAAAGACATCATGCAAGTTGACACACCCTCATCTATCACCACGTGGAAAATATTTTGTGTCAATGATTTCATGGTGTAAACCAATACTATATGGAAGGAGACGTGGTAACGAAAATGAGGTTTGTGATCATAAGGGTAAAAAATTATATCTCTTGAGTTAGCTATCTCAACAACACCCAAAGAAGATAGCAATGATTTTCTCTGTGAGGGGAAACTTTGGAGAACTTCCAGAGCAGACATTACACAAGGGGTTTGCACAATATCTTCAACTACATAATAGTTCTAGGTAGCCCTTGCATTTGGATTATGATAAGCTTTCTTAAACACACCTTTAGGGATGTGAGTAGTTGTTTTTCCCATGGTATTCTCAATATGAAGAGGAGGCAATGGGTTGGAAGCTTCTTTGCCCTTATCAAAAAATTCAAGAATTCTGTAATCATGAGCCCTAGTCTAAATATGAGCATTTGATCTCATCATGTATACATTTACGGCTCCAATATTAGTGTTAAGCATGGGGTCACCCTGATTTACCCTAATCACAGTTGTGGATTAGGAAGCTTATGCCATATTTTTCCCTTGAGGGAAAGGATTAGTTAAAAAAATTGGTTAATGTTGTGCCAAAATATTCTGGGCTTCCTCAATATGATGGAATTTATTATTCAAGTGATCGTCCACACAAATATTACATGGAAACTTAACCTTTTTCTTCTCATTTTTTCCCTCGCCAGCAATGTTTGCATCCTTTTTATCCCTCTTACCCTTCTTTCCTTTACCCTTTCTTTTCCCTCAGACTGTTGGTTCTCCTTGGGGCTCGTCATCTACACATTGTGTACTTATGATGTGTGGTTGACAGGGACAGTCATACTAGAAGTTTGGATGGCCACAGTATGTTGTAGCAACAATTGTTGCATCTGGTTGGACAATTGATATGTGGGCTTGTTTTTTTTAATCCTACTATACCATCGGCATGAGGCCTAGAATTTGTTTTGGTCATGTCAAAGGTTGACCATAGGGCATCAAGAAAAATATTGTACAACATACTGGATTGAGAATAAATCAATTCCAGTTGTTGATCCCTCATAATAGCCTCTTCCTTAGAAAACACTCTGGAAGTCACGATGTCTTTTAAGACACAAGGAACCACTCGAGAAAAAATGAAAGAGGGACCTTTAATTTTATCAAACTCTTTTGGCGATTCCATTCTTAGATATGACTGGAGATATGGATGGCCTTCGTCTACTCAAAATTGGACGAAACCTATGTGTTGACATCGTATCTCAATGGTAGCTAAAAATGGTTTAATAAAACCATTTCCAGATCATTCAAGTAAACATACTTTGAGCCATCAATCTCAATATACCACTTCAAAACACCCTTTATGTGAGTGCATTGAAGCAATCACAACTTGATAGAGTCATCATTCAACAAGTTGGAGGAGCACCACAAGTGAAACATTGTAACATGATCATTTGGATCTTCACCAGGTTTGCCTTCAAATTTTGGTATGTCTGAGGGAAACTTAGTTGGCATAGGAGGCCAATGTGGATCATGACAAATAGGATTATTTAACAACCTTGACAAGTTTTGAAAATCAAGAGTGGCCAAAAAGAGTAACCTAGGTTGTGGCATGTTTAAAGGAAAATATGAACCCAGATTTTGGTTGGCACCAGGTTGCCAGGAAAAGTTTGGGTGTTGATCAAGGTTATGGTAAAAAATAGGTTTTTTTTGGATAGTATAAGGGGCTTGTACACTAGTTTGCATCATCGATGGATTCGAATAATTTGATGACATACATTGGTTAGTGATTCCTCCCTATTTGTTCTTCCAAAAAATTTTGTTAGGGTTGCCCCCAACCGATCCTCCTAGGGTAGGAACTAAAACTTTACCAGGGTTCTAATAAATGTGGAAGAAGTTTCCTCCGATCAACATCTCTTACAGAGGTATAGAACCCTGCCAGGGATTTCCAAGACCTTGAGAGGAGAAGGCTCATGTCATCACTCCCTATGAAGGAACAAAGGCTTGCATGGGGTTAGGTTGATTGAGAAAGGGGTTTCCCCCTGAAGAAAATGTGGATGAAGAGAAAGAGTTGTTTCCAAAAGAACCAAATAAATAGTAAGGAATAGACCCAAATGGATTCATAAAGGACTGACGCCCTTGACTCCCTCCACTAAAAAAATTGGAAGTGGAACTAGGCCTAGATGGTTTTTGAAAATCACCTCTGAGCGAAGGGGACAAAGGAGGGATATGACCCCCACCATAAATAACTGCATTGTATGGGGAAGAGGTTCCCCCGATGGATCCTTTCAAGGGATCATTAGAACTACATTCCCCCAAACCAATGGTATGTAAAGTAGAGTAAGTTAAAGTCTATCTTGTATCAAAACCCAACATCCCATATGTGAAAGGAGTGCCAGATGTATTCTCTATTGTAGAAGTATGAACAATGGTTGAAGTCATGGAAGATATTGTGCCACTACCACAAGTGGTAGGTGTTTGACTAGAGGTATTCCTTGTAAGTGAAGGTGGGGGAGGAGGTACGATGCCCCCTCCACCCAAAGCTGGGATGGGAGTATGAGGAATATGAGTAGAAGTAGTGTTAGTCTCTTCCATATCCAATATTCTAATGAGATGACGATCAAGAGAAGTCACCTCAGGAGGGACACTCTGAATAAAGATTTGATTTAAAAGATCATTCATCAGAGGGTTTGTGGACCTAGAGCCTTCAACTTCGAGTTCAGAAATGCTAGTATCCTTTGGTGCAAGAATTTGTTCTCTAGGAACAGGATCATGAATAGTTTCCTATCACCTAGTAACTTCAAAATAACCTTCTTGATCTAACCTTCGCCTCAATGGTGGTGGTGGTGGCTCCAAAGTTACCAACAGAAGGCCCTGGAGCCTATGCGAATGGAAGAGTTGTTGATATTCCACTTTGTCAAATAATCAACCAAAAATATAAGGTAAAACAAGGGAGAAGAACATAGGACACACTACAAAGTCCCTCAAGATATATTAAGAAATCAATAGAATGGCAGGAAGAATAGTTACTCCAATCAAAACTAGAGAAACTTACCAGTGCAAGTGTAACTCGAACACAAAAACACCCTCTCGGTATAATTTGTAAAGCATGATCCAATGCCTGCCCTAGGTACCATGGTATACCCCCGCAGTCACTTGTGTGAATCCCTATAAAAGGAAACTAGGGTGCCATCTCACATTCAGTCACCAGGCGGGCACATTCGACAATCAGGTTGATTGTATGAGAAGGATATTTATGTATGAAGCCTTTCAAGGGTACCGAAGGAAAAATGGTTTGGAATACTACTGAGGATCCCGAATGGATTTGAGGTCCATGAAAATCCATTTTCAAATGTAGTCAACAAAATCCCAAGAATGACCCTCAAATACGATCCCCACTACCCTTGGTCCAATTTTGGAGGGGTTGTCTCCCGTACCTTTCCTTACGTGACCTCATGTTTATGCTTATTGTACACAGAACGAATGTGGATGTACAGTTGTTGGGCTAAATCAGGGTGTGTATGTACACGTGCAAGGTATATAACAGCGCACATATACTGCTAAACCAACTAAAAAAAGAGATAAAGTTCATAGTGATCATCCAAATTAGTAAAACTAGAAACTCCTAGAAGGTGACTAGAGACTCTTACAGACTCAGAAAGCACATAAAATAGCAGGAAATCAAACCAAAATAATTTCCCAACAAGACCCTAGAGAGACTCCCTAGTGGAGTCACCAATTCTTTTATAGGGGAAAATCCCCCTAATCCAGGTCCAACAACTAGGCAGAGCCTTGACACATTAAAAGATAGAAATTCTTCTATTCTACCCAAATCCAACAAGACCTAATGATAATTAAGGGAAGTGAGAGATGATCAAAATGTGTACCTTAAGTCCTTTCATCTGTCATAAATCCTTTCTTTTTGATGTCCATTCCAAAATTTCAAGCCTCCTCCCAAAGTTGGCCTGAAATAACTTCATAGAACAAACTATGAAAGCATGTGCATAACTACCAAGATCGTCTAAAGGGTTACATATTCATGAAAAACATTCATAAAAATAAAAATAAATACATAAATATCTAGGACAAGAAGTTTCTCTTTTATTGATAATAATATTGGAAGTTACAACCTAAATCTTGTCGATGCCACTCCACGAACCTTGCCTGGGTTCCTCTACTTTGAATCCAAGTGTGATATTCCTAATATGTTATCCTCACAACCAACATGCCAATATAGGGTAAAAGGATGGATTGTATAAAGGAGGATGACTGGAAGGGAATGTTGAGGATGAAACTCAGAGAAGGATGCAAAAGGATTGCAATGCAAGGTAGAAGATTTGGCAGAGTTCTCTTGCCTCTTCTTTCATATGTCCAAATTACCCCCTAGGGCCCCTTTTATCTAGGGAAAGATAGTTAATTGGTTGTCAGAAGGGTTACATGAGGTAATATGGTTGTGCAACCTGACATATCTCGTAAATATAGTAGGATAGACCACTACCTATTTATCCTAAATATTATAATCATTCCATTTCATATGCAAATGACATATGGAAGGGAAACATACCTTATATCTTATGGTTTTCCAACATATCCGGTAAATAGTTCTAAATCCAATTCCATTGATGAAGCTCCACCTAGTTACCTACACAATAATCAAACAAAAAAGACCTTTCTCATGCCAGTATAACATTAAAAATTAAATTGTGCATGAAATAAACTCTAAGATAATATCTCAAGCCTATTAATATCTACAAAATCCATTTCAAGATACAAGCTAGATCAATGAATTATAAATATTTTTTTGTGGGAAAGAGCATAGATATGCATTAAATGAAAGAGATTACAACAATAGATCATTGTTACCATGTGATATGTTGATGTACTCCTAACTCTAAGACCTACAACTCTTCTCCTTGGTCATAAGATGTTGTAGTGTGTTGTACTATGAATATTCCATTTCTTCAATACACATTTTGAGCTGATATGTTTAAATCCCTTAATTCTGCAAAATGTGCAAGTGACCATTTTGTCAAAATTAAGAATGCAATAAAAACAAATTGTCAATAATACTACAAATCCTTTCAAATCGTGAAGAATATATGTAAATAACACTTCCATGCTATCCATGGGCTGATACAGAAATAAATTTTGCACAAGTGCTTCCTTCAAACCACTTTCCCAAGTTACCACGGCTTGAAACTGCGGGACAAATCCTTCCTGGTGCTTTTCTATGCTATAATTATTATATCTGAGATCATGTGTTTTAAAATCAATCGATGGCTAAGATCGACACACAATAAGAGCTCCGAGACACTAGGAATCAAGAGTTCTAGATTGTCCACACTCTCAACTCTTCTGGAGTGCCAAGTCTCTGGACTATAGGATCTGTTGCCACGTATCCTTTCCTGATCAACAACTGGGATTTTCATTGAAGCACTGAACTTCGGGGCTTTCCAAAGAACCTCTCCATAGATCTCCCAGAGTTCTAAAATACCAGAGGTCCTCTCCTTCCTCCACGTATCATCTCTCGATCAACGATTGAGATTAACTCTGGCCTTCGAGAGTTCTTGACTCCAATCATCCTGCAACTCAAATTCTTTGAAGTACCAAGTCTATGGACCCTGGGATATTGCACCACGTGTCTATTGTAATAAATGGCTGAGATGAACTCCGACCTTTAGGCATTCAAGAGTCTTCGACCCCAACTACTTATGCCTTGAATCCTCCAGAGTGTCAAGTCTTCGAACTATGGGATTTACTACCGCGTGTCCTCTCCCGATCAATGATGAGGATTTACTCTTCTCTTTGGAGCTTTGGGGGTTTCACCTTCATCACACTTCATTCCTTCAAAACATCAAACTGGTGAACTCTCAGAGTCTTTGTCGGTAACTAAGCACCAAGGGGTGCTACATGGAAAAAATATAAGGCACAAATACGTTGCCCTATCTGACGGGTGACACGTGTCATAAACTAATGGCATGAAAAGTATTTGAAAATCATGATACATGGTGATACGTGGAAAGCATCAAGTGTTTCCATGTCACCCTAGGTGACATTAGAAGGCCATGTCACTGTAATCCCTCATGACTTTGGTACTTCAGAACCTCGAAACTTCGGAACTTCGGGAGACTTCTCCACACTACACCACAAATCCCTTGAACGTTGAATTATTGAATAGGATGATCTACGGAAAAGTGTCCTTAAACATGAACGTTTCATATTTACTTTGGATTTCGGGACTTTGGAGATTTTATTTGTTCGAAAAAATAACTTCACCTAAAACTGTCGATCCCTGACCATCGGTCATCAGCGATCGAAGATTTTCTTTGTACGGGAAAAAAAGAAAAAATTCACCATAATCTATTGATCCTTGACCATATGTCATCGATGATAGAAGATTTTCCTTGGTCGATCTTCAACCCTTCACCCAACTCACCAATCCTCGACCATCAACCGTGGATGATTTTTGTTGGTGAACTTCCACGCTTCAAATTTTTGACAAACCCCAGGTGAATCTGGGTCGTTGATCTCCCGACCAATACGATCTTGACCGTTGTTGTTCTCCAACTCCTGAAACAACTGAAATTAATACGAAACATCGATGTTCCTCATTTTTCAAATCGTTGAATCAATCCCAGCGCCCGATTTGGTAATTTTGCCAAGCATTGTAAACATTCAAATTTTAAATTTTTTCAAGGATGAATCAACACCGTTGATCCAATATCGAACACGATCACAACCATTGATTCTCCAAAATCTGTCCATCATTACAGCGACCATTAAAAATCAAATTTTTCGACCTTCTAAGTCAAATTCGTCTCTGCAACCCATAGATCGAATCCATTAAATTCTTAGACAATCCTGGAATCATTCAAACTCATATCCATTCATGAATTTGGGGGATTTCACTCAAATGTTTCCACCATTTTTCCTCGAATTCGCCCAAATATATAAAATGGTGACAACAATTATTCTCAATTCACACTTGTTCTGGCCCGTAACAGTCTGGTGTTTGAACCAAAAGCCTTGATACCAATTTGTAACATACCTAGCCTCCCACATGTCAGGCATGCCACACCAAGAATGCACCTCTTGGTTGATTTCAAATATCTGATAACAATCAAATTAATAAAGAAGCATGAAATACATAGATGCAATGATAAATATTCATACTACAACATAAAAGACATGCAAAATATACCATGCACAACATTAACTAGAAAGCATGCATATTATAATTACAAATATCAGATAGAATAATTTAATACATAGTGAAAATAAATACACAAGCAAAGGAAACCATAGCAGAGAGAAATTATGTTTTATAAAAGAAGACACCAACTAGCTGTAGACCAAGGATGTTCCACCCAACCGTAGACATTGTTGTTCCAAGTCTCAACAACAATGTCACCCCTGAGCTAGGGCTATGAATCCACAAGGACAGTTCCAGAGTGTTACTTGGCTTCCCAAACTAGTCATCACTCAATTTTTCACAACCTTCTCCATCACTCACAACAATCCAAGTACCCAGCTCTCTTCTACCTATACTGCATCACCCAAGAGAATGGACCTCCACCCTTCTCTTCCACTCAGTCCCTCAGGTATTCCTTTTCATTCCAGGGTTCTAGTGCAGCTGGTTTGGAATCTCCATGCTGGGACTCTCAGGACTCGCAACTTTGATCAAAGTTGTACACGGTCCAAGCATATCAGACATGCAGGCCTCAAATCATGGTTGGATTAGACCAACAATCTCTATAACCAACAAAACCATGGTTTTTATTCAACAGTTTGTCTTCCTTTCCCAATCCAAGACATGAAAATGAGGAAAGATGAGTGGGTGATAGAAAAGAATGGAGTGAAAACTCCACGAGAGAGGATGAACAGTGAACAAATCAAGGAATGAATGCATGGCGTGACCAACAACAACACCGGAATTGGGACGGGAATGAGAGTCAGAGAATGACCAAAATGAATGAGAGAATTATCCAATCGGGGAACCCCTTCCATAGACCAGGGATAGGTTTTTCTAATTCCTGGGGATCAAGAACCTCTTTGCATTCCCCCAAGATCTCACATAATTGATTTCCCACCCATTACACAAAATGGGTAATTAAATAAATGAAATAAACACTTATCCCCTCAAGCCCCCTCTCTTGTGGAATCATAGCCCTTATAACTCTAGTCCTTGTCAATCTAGCAGCCAACGATGTATTTATTTAATAATGATCACACATTACATTTTTTAGGCACACTGGCATTTTCATAATTGTTTGGGCACACTGGCCTCTCATTAATGTAACAATACATTATTTAATATGGGGGCTGAAAAATTGGGGTGCTACAATGTTCATGTAGATGCATCGTCCATAGATTTGTGTAACATCCCGCTCTGGCGCACTGAGAGAACTTATTCTTTGAGGACACTTGCTCACAATTGATCCAAATTATTATTCTTTTAAACCTTTTGATTTTGATTATGAGGCATTATGGGATGATGACATGTTGTTTTTTTCTCCGCCTCGACATAGACAAGTTCTATTGACTCGGTTTTACTAAGTGTGCAGAATTATGGACCTAGAGGATGTTGAGGCATCGATGGAACCCCTTGGACTCCGGATCAAGTCAGGGAGTGTACCATTAGGGTTTGATTGTTTCACTATGATTTTAGTGCTTCTGATTAGATGAAATGATATGGATATATTCTGACATGATTCCTTGATGATGTAGGCTAACGATAGCTTGTCGACCAGACTCACATGTGGAGTAAAGGGGTCACGCACGACTACGAGAGATGTTGAGGGAGAGGTGTGGTCAACAACCCTGCCACAGCCTACTAGCACTCCCGCTGTGGCTCGAACTGTAGGTTAACGATTACCTAGTTCGAGAGGACCCACGATGCCATGAGGGAAGACTGTGACAGTCCCTCACAATGATTCTAAGGGGTGTGCAATAAGGCAGGGGCATTATTCCTTAGAGGCCCTTAGTCTCCCACAAGCTCACCTAGTGGAGTATTGACTCCAGGGGTTATTGACTTCTATCAAATTAGTCAAGAGGCGAGTGGCACCCTTGGAGCACGTAATGCGCCGTGAAGGGAATGTCGCTCAAGGGAGCAGATGAGGGTGAAAGAAACATAATTTTGGTGAGTGGCACCCTTGGAGTTCTTGGTGTGTCCTGAAGGGCATGTCCCATTGTTGATGATAGAGGAATGAACCTAGATGGCCTTAGGATGAATAGCATTAGTATTTTAAAACAAATTCCCTAATTAAATGTTGCCCAATATGAAAATTAAGGTCTAGGTCTAGACTATGCAGCTCTATTGGTAAAATTTTGTCTATCTATAAATATATATATATATATATATATATATATATATATATATATATATATATATATATATAGTAATATTAAAAATGAAACAACATAAATGATAATTATGATCTTAGTTAAAATCTTGTAACACGAGGGAGTAAGAAATTTAATTTTTCATAAAAAAAAAAAATGTTCAAATAAAATTTAAAGGGAGTCATTTGTTTTTTATCTTTTAAATTATATTGATACATGAAAGGGGAAAAGGGGTTAAAATTCCACACCTTTTGAGGTTTTAAGTAAAAGGGGAAGAGGAAAATAAAATAGGAAACTAGGAAGGTAACATAAAGGGAAAAAAGGGGGACTTAAGGGAAAAATAGGAAAGTCAAACTTAGTGAGATTTACCATTAAGAACTTTCTAATTTAAATTTAACTAGCAAATTAATAAAAGATGGAAAGCTATTAAAACTATAAAGGAGGGAATTTGGGGACACCTAGAATTGATTCTAGGAGTAATTCTAGATGGGTGAGCAAAAGATAAATAATTAATTTAATTTAAGAAAATTATTTATGTAGGAATGTAGGGGATGGGGGCACTTATGCGGAGAAGAAGAATTTTTTAGGAATTTTTTTTTTAAATTTTTTAATTAAATGAGAGATTTTAGGAAAGAAAGGATGCTCGAAACTCTATATAACGAAGGAAGGAGAAGGATGAAGGGGCATCTTACATTTTGCATTAACATTACAGTAGAAATATCTACTTGACCGATTTAATAGTGGGAGTTTGATCCATATGGATATCGGTGGCCACCCACCTTCCAGCTGGCTCAAAGCAGTTTTGACATTTTGGCAATTTACTATTTTTACTTGTTTTTTATAGAAATGATTTGAGGGCCTAAATAGAGTTTTAGCATCGAGATCCTAGATGATATATGATGGCATGATTGAGCCCCCAAAATGAATCTCCCTCGTAGTACAACACCAGCGAATCCACATGCCTAAAAAGGAGATGGTATGCAAAAGTTACAACCCAGGGAAGTTGATGTACTAAGCTTACTAAGCGAGGGAGCCCACATGACTTTTGGGATTTCATCTCCTAGGTTTAGGTTTGGATGTCTAGGGTTTTGGCATTCTTGCTTATTGTGAAAGGCCTTGAGCCTCATTGTAACCTTCTTCTTGCGAATGTGGTGCGGTCACATCTCTTCTCGAGATAGGCTGCCACCATTCAACAAGCTTATTTCAGCCGCTGCATTTTATAGTTTAAACTTATTTCATTATTGAATAGAAAACCGGTTTTACTATATCTATGTTATTTTTGTTAAGAACACATTGTAATCGTATTCATTTAGTTCTACTCACCAAAATCACGGATCAGTGGTATCAGTATGCTGCTCCTTGTCGTCTTAATGCATGTCCCCCAACGACGTCCCGGTACAAAGGATTGGGTCTTGAACTTATTTCTCTTGAGAATGAGAGAATCTACATACATGGCGACCTCTCATGGTAGGAGAAAAAGAAATATGATGGGACTGATCCTTTCAAACTATTGATTGAGGAAGCCCTCATGCAATAGAGAGGAGCGAAGATGATGGATAGTTTGGCATAAATCCTTCGGCGGCTATAGCAGGCTGATGCATCTTCTTGAATGGGCGTCGCTATGAGTACAAATAAACTTTGATATTCCTATATTTGAAGGTCATTTAGAAGCCCGGATGTTGTGAACAGTTTGTTGAATCTACTAGAAGGGTATTTTACGTTCATAAATTTTTGAATAGAGAAAATATTACTTTTCGCGGCTCCTCAAAGTCGTTCCCCATGTCAAAGATTGGTGGGAAACTTCACACGTGAGCAAGGAAATGGGAAACCTCATTATTTTTATTCACGACCACCTAGGAATCCTTAGGGGATGCTATTAAGGATTAGTACTACCCTGTCGAAAGTTATGATGACACAGTTACAATGGACTACTTTGCGGCAAGAAAGGGACCAAGTGAGTGCCGATTTCACAAAATATCTTCCTAAATTAGCACCAAGTTGGGTATCAAAGATTGGGGTGACATCTGAGATGCTCCAAATTATCCACCGATTAACATAGATACATCCGGACCCGAAATGGAATTTTGAAATCTCATCCTTGGGCACAAACTACCGTTATGTCGTCAAAATGGAGCAAAAGCTCAAACAAAGGCGTGACAATTTGGGCTGGGAACCCCTCACAAAAAAAGCAAGGAAAGGGAAACCCTAACCTGTGGAACAAAGCAAAGAGAAAAGGTGGTCAACCTTGGGAAAACCATTCTAGGTTGTAAGCAAAGAAGGACATCGGAAGACAAATAAATATATACCCGAGGAAGTGTGACTCATAAGAGCCCTTGGCATATCTGTCTCTCAAAGGTGGTTGGTGTGACCTCTAAATCGGATGGAGATTAGGCCTGAGATGGGACTAGAAAGGGAGAGGCAGGATCATTGATGTGAACCGATTCTGCCGCAGATTGCTACCACGAGATCGACTGGTGAGCCAGAGACCCAGGCGAGAAGAAGGAGTGCCTCTTCCATTCCGCACGGATGTGGGTAAGAGCTGCTTCACTTCATTTTTGATAGTGGTATCGAGAAGAACCTCATCTCAACAAAGGTAATGAAGTGGTTGGATTTGTTGACAACAACGCACCCACAACCCTACACCATTGGATGGCTCCACCAAGGAAGTGATCTCGCATCCGATAGCGGTGTCAGCGTGGTATGGTATCAATCCCTTCAAAGATGAGTATTGTGTGATGTTTCTCCTCTTGAAGTTTGTGATGTTCTTTTGGGCCAACCTTATTTATGTAAAATTCATGTTTTATATGAGTCCTACAGGCCTGCGTGGTGTTATTATTACTTTGAGCAGGGGAGAATTATACAAGATGCCGTGAGTCCCACCTAGTGCTATTTCCTCGATATCTACGCTGCTTGATCGGAAGGTCATCTCTGAGAGATGGGAAGTTTGTCTTCTTCATGATTGGCTCTGAGAATTAATGAAAGATCACAGCCACATCCAGGGGTCTACGTGGTGACCTCCACACAACTTGAAGAAGTAGATGAAGATTAGGTGGAAGAATGCCGGATATCTTCTTCTCTCAGGTACCTCTACTGCCTTTGATCAAAGCACCCCAGTGATCACGACCCCGACGCCAATGGAGCTGAATCTGTCGTTGCTCTTTGTTAGCAGAGATAGAGGAAGTCAGAGACAAATCAGAGCTGCTCCACAAAGGGGCACATGCATCCTAATCATCACCTTACGGGGCTTGTCGTGTTGAATTACGGAAGAAAGATGGAACTGGTGACTCTGTGTTGATTACCAGACCCTGAATAAAAAATCGCTGTCGAGGAAACCGATGCCGGTTCCCAAATCGATGACCTCCTTGATCAACTCATAGGGGCCAAATGCTTGATAAAGATTGATCTGAAGTCGGCTACCACCAGGTCCCGATAAAACGAGCCGGATGTATGGGATAGAACAGACAGATGTATGGAAGACCGCCTTCAAGTCAAAGGAAGGACTTTTTGAATGGTTGGTCATGCCCTTTGGTTTGACAAATGCTCCAACCACCTTCATGAGGATGATGGACGATATCCTGCGACCATTCACCAATACTTTTTTAGTGGTGTATCTGGATGACAATCTAATTTACAACAAGACTTGGGACGAACACTTGCAACATATTCAATAGGTTCTGCACACCCTGCGGCAGCACAAGCTATACGCCAACCTGGAAAAATGCTCCTTCGGCATGGACATGGTCCATTACTTGGGCTACATCATTGATAAGCATGGCGTACATGTAGATCCAACCAAGATCCAAGTCATCCGTGACTAGCCAGCCCCAACAACACTCACTAAGCTTCGGAGCTTCTTGGGACTTGCTAATTTCTACCGCAGGTTCGTGTTGGGTTTCTCCCATATTGCATGGGCCCTCAGCCAAATAAAAAGGGGTGGTGGTAAGGTGAAATTTACGTGGGGCTGGTCCCAACAATAAGTGTTCGATGATTTGAAGCAGCGCTTGTTCTTAGCCCCAATACTTTCACTACCAGACCTGCAGCATCCCTTTGAGATCGAGACAAATGCTCCATACTATGCTGTGGGCACCGTTCTCACTCAACACAGCCACCCCATGGCCTATCATAGTGAGACACTATCAGACACTATCCGTAAGTACCCTACTTATGAAAAAGAAATGTAATCCATTGTGAAATCATGTCGCCAGTGGAAACATTACATTCTTGGGAAGGAGATAGTCATCCACATTGATCATAAGCCACTGCAGTTCATGCAGACACAGGGAAAACTGCAAAATGACCGCCATCAAAAGTGGTCCACATACTTGCAGCAGTTCCACCTCAACATAAAGTATAAAACATGAAGCACCAATCGCGTCGTTGATTGCCTCAGCAGACCACCAGTCGCGACACTCACCATGGTGCTAGACTCTTGCACCCATGAGACATCTGGATGGCCCCAACTCTATGAGATAGACCGTGACTTCTCCACCACCTACCAAATGTTGGGTGCAAATGCAGTTGTCGATAATTTCCATATTCAGGATGGTTTGTTGTGTCGTCTAGGCCATATCTGTGTTCCATCAAGTCAGCAAGCGAAGCTGGTCTGGCAAGCCCACTACAGTTGGGTGGCAGGACACTTCGGCATCGAAAAGACAGTGGCGATGCTATAGAAACATTTCTACTAGACGAAACTTTGACAGGAGGTTGGCAAGTATATCAGGTCCTGCACTGACTGTGCTATTGCTAAACTGACCACTAAGAAATAGGGCTTGTACACCCCTCTTCCTACTCCTGACAGGCCATGGGAATCCACCTCAATAGACTACATGTCTGGCCTCCCATCCACCAAGTGGGGAAATGACTGTGTTTTTGTGGTTGTTGATCGCTTTTCTAAGATGGCGATTATAGTTGTCTGCAAGAAGAGAATCACAGCAAAGGCCACTGCCAAACTCTTCTTTGAACGAGTCTGGGTACATTTTGGAATCCCACAAACCATTGTCTTAGATCAGGATAGTCGATTTCTCAGCACATTCTGGTCGAGCCTCTGGTCACTGCTGGACACCAAGCTCACCAAATCCACAACCTTCCACCCCCAGACAGATGGCCAAACCGAGGGTGTAAATCGAATGATTGTGCATATCCTTCACATGTATAATTAAAAGAACCCTCGCACATGGGATGAGAGCCTTCCTTTTGTCCAGCATAGCTACAACTGAGACTTACATAGCTCAACCAACCACAGCCCCTTTCAAGTGGAATTGGGATTCCAACCATTGGGTCCCATAGATGTTGCACTTCCCCTTGCGGTCACCTTGATTGACTCATCTCTTGCTCCAAATGAAGCTGACAAAGCCACCCAGTTCATTGATCAGATCTATCACATCCGCCAACAGGTTCAGGATATCCTACATAAGTCCAATGAAAAGTACAAATAGCGCCATGATCAACATCGGGTGCCGCATAATTTTTAGGTGGTCGACAAAGTTTGGTTGCACTTGTAGAAAGAATGCCTTACATGACCCCATAGAAAACTTCGCCCACTCCGTTATGGACTGTACACTATCACCAAGGCTGTGGGCGATAATGCTTTTGAGCTCAACATTCCTCCTTTCCTTGGCCTGCACCCAGTGTTCAACGTGGATCTCCTTTGCCCTTATTTCCCACCATTATTGGACACCTCAGAAGTAGAAAAACAACTGACACCAAAAGAGCTCAACCCCAACTACATACAATAGGCATCCAATGATCAGATTGTGGACAGACAGATCAAGGGCACTCGACAACAAAGGATCCAGCTTTATCGAGTCGTCAAAGCAGGGAAGCTCCTACACCAAGGCAAGTGGCTCACCCGGGGCCAAATTTAGCAGAAATTTCCTCATCTAATGGGGGACCTCAATGCAATGGAGACCATTTTTTCCTAAGGAGGGAGGATTGATCCATATGGATATCGGTGGCCACCCACCTTTTCCAACTGGCTCAAAACAGTTTTCTGACATTTTTGGCAATTTACTATTTTTAGCAGTTTTTACTTCCAGGGCCATTTTGAGGGCCTAAATGAAGGTTTTTCGGCATCGAGCTTCTCAATGAACCTACCTCTATTGTTGTCCTTGGTTGAATGATTATCTTTCTCCTTGATGCATTAAATAACCCTGATTTGATTGAGGGCGAAGTTTCTTTAACTCTTCGTGTTATAATTGCCGGATAAGTTTACCTCTGTGTTTTTATATTGTTGTATGACTGGCACTTCGTTGCATTACATCCTTCGCAACTTATATTTGTGCTTGTTTTAATGTTGGCCTATTATGCTGAAAATTTATCTCTACACCTTAATATTATTAGTTGGAGCTTCTTCCCTTCCGATTGACTACCTACAATTTTTTTCTGACTGCGTTTTGGGGTGTAATGGCTGGGAAATATTACTTGGGATAATCTGCAATCTTCATGTGTTTTTTTTTCCTGCAATCGTTATCCTCTTTTGCTTGGCGAATTAACTTTTAAAGGTTGAAACTGTTACCTTTCTCGCTTAGCAATTTCACCCTTTTTCAGAATGCAATCGTTACCTTTATTCATGGTGAATATTTTATTGATGGACAGAGAGTGTTTTCTTTTATTTTGAATAATGGCTTCAGTCTTTCAGCAAGAACCATCGTGTTCAACCATTCAGTTTTTCTCTTTAAAACCCTGAGAATTAGGACAACGTTCTATTGTTCGAATAAGATGGACAGAGTGCTAGACGTATCTATTTAATCAATAAATTGTACCGCTAAATTTTTCATCAAAAGTTTTTATAGCCAGTATATAGTTACAATGAACCTCTATCATTAGATTTCATAACGATTTCTTTTTATAGCTTGCCCATCTATGGTAGCGAGATAATTTTTATGAAGAAAACGATGTCATTGTTGTAATTTCCAGCTATCCTACACCTGTTGTATCATATTATTAGATGGAAAACGTAATGACCAGGGATTCGTTATTCCTTGCTAAAGGAGAGCGTTTTTATAAACTTTCAGACAACGAGTTTAACTGGAATGGCAAGGCATTTTTGAGTGGATTAAATGCATTTGAAAGCAAAGCTATCGTTATCTCTAGCGATTAGCATTAGCATTTTCGTGATGCATTTTGATAGAATTAGAATTTATGAGAAATTGGAAGAGCGTCCATTGCAAATAATTCACACAATAATTGATTGTATTACACACAATAAACATAGATACATATAGTTGGATTGAGATCTAAATAATTCCAATCTTTGTGAGAGAGGTTGAGAGAATATCTCAATAGCTCAACAAACCCAACCCAATTTACTAACAATTTACTAAAGTAATCTTATTCTAACACCCTCCCTTAATTCTTACTTTACAAATTACAATACAACACAAAAGATTACAACACTAGAACTTTCATCTGTCTGTCTGATCTGGTCTTCCTCAACACTGAAACTCACTCTGCAATCACACGTCTTCTGCTCTTTATTCTTCCTCTTCTTCGAGCTTTCCAGTGACACATTTAAAGTCAAAACGCCTCTGACCATCTTTCTTTCACTTGTATACTGGACAATTTGACAACTTGGCTCATCGGGGCTTCCGTGATAAAAGTTGACAATTATTGATGCATTCTATGAACTTGCCTTCATCTGTCAGATTTTTTCTTTTGTCTATCCTTCAATATCTAGAAGAAAAGTTTGGATACTGAATGTCCTCAACATTCCTTTACACAAGGTGACTTCCAATAAAAAACAATGTACTTGATACTGGGGCTACCAGCTTGCATCAAAATACAAGTTCTTATTTTTACATAGACACTTACACACAAAACTTTAAACTCACCAGGTAATTGTAACCTGTAATTGTCGATCTTGGAGCACCGAAGTACAACAAGAGTCTACAACTTATAACATACTCGACATAATCAAACTAGTAACTTTCTCTTGTGGCACCGAAGAACACGCAAGAACTACAAGGTTGAATTACGTCGTTCTGCTCTGTATTTGGTTTTTCATTACAATTTTTTATAAATACATAAACAAATATGAAAACTACACACAATAGCTGGTATAGCTAGCTGACTTCTTCTTAATGTTTTCTTCCACACTAAACTCATATATGGTTGCCAACGATAGTTCTGAATTATGAACACACTGTCAATGCATATGTTCCTCATGAGGGCGGCTCAAATTCTTGACAATCAAATCACATGTATCTCTCTACCACGTAGTGTCCTTGACAACGATGGAAGTTGGATCCTTCATGGCTGACGAAATTCTGCACAATGATTCGATGGCTGTTCTTTTATACAGTGGGCGACTATTGACTTTGGGCGAATTGTCCATGCACAGTGACGGCTTATGCATGCACACGGTTACTCCCTCAATCTTATTCACTTCTGCAATGGAGTACTCTTTTCTCCCTGTTGCGGGTTTCTCATCCAGGGCATTTACATCCTCCATATCTTTAAGAGCCTCCTCTTGCTCTAACGGAATTTCCTGGTCTCTTTCATAATAACTACAGTAATCATCCTCTTCCTCCTCATCAAATAAAAATACATAGTTTGCTGTTGTAAAAATTCCCATGTTCAAAACAATGATTACCTTGTACGTGATTTAACAACGATTTATGTGACAAATGATCGCTAAAAAAGATGATGACTAGAATAAATGGATCCAGCAACAGATCTATACAGATGGCTCCAATTCCACAGATTCAACGCATAGGAAGTCCTCCTTGCAGATGGTTTGATTTTCCACATGCACAGACCACAGTGCAGCGATCTATTCTTATCCCACACAACAGTACCTTTGCCCAACTAGCGATCCGGGAGTCAATCTTGCAACGGCAATCAATCTTCACACATAAATAAAAAATTCAACACACCTAATCTATGTATGTACAGGATAATAGCCTCTCAATATATTTCATATTCCTGGGCACTCCGTGAGGAGTTAAGCCAAGCCAATCTCTGATACCATATGAGAAATTGGAAGAGCATCCATTGCAAATAATTCATACAATAATTGATTGTATTACACACAATAAACAGAGATACATATAGTTGGATTGAGATCTAACTAATTCCAATCTTTGTGAGAGAGATTGAGAGAATATCTCAACAAACCCAACCCAATTTACTAACAATTTACTAAAGTAAGCTTATTCTAACAGAATTGACAGCGAAGCTATCATTATCTCCAGCGATTAGCAATAGCATTTTCGTTATGCATTTTGATAGCATTAGCATTGACAACGAAGCTATCATTATCTCCAGTGATTAGCATTAGCATTCTTGTTATGCATTTGATAGCATTAGCATTTGACAGCGAAGATATCATTATCTCCAATGATTCTGTCAATGTTGAATTTATCAACATGCTATTTATACCATCACAATTTTGGGACTGTGACTCTGCAGTGTGGATAGCGATAGTATGGACAACTAATTCATGATATGTTACAGTAAGCGTCAGCGAAATTATTTATTGCCAGTGATTCTATCCATCCTGATTTCATTACCAATACTATTTATATCGTCATGATTTTTGGGCAGCCACTCTACACGTTGGATCGAAATAGCATGGACAATGAATTTCTGACCTGTTATAGCAGTGACAGTGAAATTATTGCCAGCGATCATTTCAATGTGGTTTTTATTACCAGTGCTAAATATTTTATCATAAATTGAACAACGTTTAGACAGCGATATGTATGGACTTATACAATTAATTACATAAGTAATTCGGGTATTTTTAGTTGGCCAGATATGTATTTTTACGCTGACATCCACCCTGTGTTTATAGACAATGACTTCATCTAAGGCATGATAGAAAGCAATTACCTCATCACTTGGACAGTTCTTATTAGACTATGTCTTTTCATTCAAATGCATGGTTTATATTTCCGCCAAGGTTAAGAGCGTGAATGTCTAAACAAAACTTCAATTATTAAAAGAAACTAAACCCTGGGCTGGTATATTGTCAAGTCCTTTGGACACAAGGTTGGACTTATAGTTAGTTAAATCCTGATGCATGGATAGGAGAGTATTCCAAGATGCATCTGGATGCTCAGGGCAATAACCTTCTACATATCCTTTGTGTATTATTGATGAACTTTCAACCTTATCGAGAATTTCTTCGGACTCATCCAAAAAAAAATCTTGAGACGTTTGTTCTTGGACTCCTTTATTTGCATAATTTAACGAAGTATGGGTGCAGCTTAATGCACAAATTATTGTGTGGAAAACAACACTAACCAACCGTTGTGAGAATGACATAAAAATGACAGAGTGATAGTTGGATATGGATTTACTTGCCCCCCCCTCCTAAGATGAGTGAAACAACAGACGTCCTTAGAGTGAAACAATGCATGAGTGGCCTTAGATGTTATTTGAGTTTCAAATTGATAAAGTTAGTTGAAGATCTATGTTTGGAAGATTCCACAAACATTGATTGCGTGACTAGATCTTACTACACCCTTTAAATGAATTTTTATGTATGATTATTAGAGCATACTAATTCTCTTGGGCTTTTGAAGAAATGTTAATGAGTGACTAAACACTTAAATAGATTACCTGTGCCTTGGACCTTGTTGTGTTTAATATTTTGACCTTACGTGCACTGAATGTAGATGAGGCATGAATCTTTAGGTGATCAATTTCCACGCGCACCTTGATTGATGTTTGGTGAGGTTTAGATTTTTATTTTTCTTACACGCAATCAAAATTTAGGTAATGACCATTAAGTAGTGGGTGGTTATTTGCTTCTTGTGCAAAGAAAAAAAAAATTGCACTTATGCTTCGCTTGTAGTCATAAGGATGGGGTTGTTACATATGGTATCAGAGCGGGTTCAACCCTGCGACCTTGGATCACCAGGATTTCCACTGCAGTAAACCAGTGAGTAGTAACCCTTGTGTTCTTTAAAAACTTTGATGTGTCCGTGCGGTGATTGCATTCAGAGGACACCTCAAGGTTCGCAATGTGGTGCCTTGGGAGGAGGTGTGACGCCTCCAAAAATTCCCGCACCCTTAGAGTCGAATCCCCAAGGGGGAAGAGAAAGTACTTGGAATGGATTCTCTTATTGTAAGGAATGATGAAGTTCTAACAAGGCCCTTCTAGGTAATTCCCAAGGGCCTTGATTCACCATCGGTGTTGAGTTGAGGCCAGGGCACCTGTACCTCTGAGGGTCCACAACATGCCCTAGATAGTACCGTTAGCATCCACCAATAACTTGAGAGAGTTGAGTTCTCGAGTCCTCAAATGTCATGGATGGATGTGTTGTTGAGGCACAGTTGTAGAGCAAGGCGTTATGCTTCACGCTTCATGATTACGACCTCCAGCATGAAGGACCACATGGTGGTCTTTCAACTGAAGGAGAATGCTCTTCTATGGCGGAAGACGATCCTACCACTTTGAACCTGGTCGTCGACGCCGTGTCATGGGAACTGTTCCAGGAATGGTTTCAGAAGAGGTGTCATTCTAAGGAATTCATTGAGCATCATCTCAATGAGTTCGATTGCTTGGGACAAGGTAGTCATACGGTGCTAGTGTACGAGGCCTATTTTTGGAGCTGCTTCGGTATGCTCCACACCCTTACCGAGAAACTTAAGGACAACAAGTTAGTGTTGGCCTTAGCATTGGAATTCAACTTCTAATTCAAGTTCCAGGATTACTGGACCGAAGAAAGGGTGTTGGACATGTGGGGAGCCACACTATCAACGAGACTGCCCTGTGGAGAGGACCAGAGTGTCTGGATCAACCGGACCCACTATAGTGGGAGATATGGGCGAGGCCCATCAGATTCATGCAGCGAGGAATAATCACCAGGCAGAGCACCAGTTGACTGTGCTCGAGACCTTGGGTACCATCGCTGACCAGACACTTAGTAGTTGATTGATCTCGGTGCTACCAAGAGTTTCCATTCTAGTGCAACGTTGAAAAGGATTAAAGTAAAGATAGTTGAACTAGATGAGTTTAGCTTTGCAGAGATGGCTTCGGGAGCCAAATAGAGGGTTGGAGGAAAGGTTATAGGATGTACCCTTAACCTTAGAGTGTTTGTCACCAAGGCCAACCTGTATGTCATGATCTTAGGATATTATGATGTCATGATTTGTATGGACTAATTGGAATCGCATGACGCGATACTCAACTATAAGATGAAATGGTTAAGCTCGGTCGTTGATGAGGGATAGAGAAGTGTGATTGTAGGACGGAACTAGGGAGTTTCCCTGAGGTTCATCTCTTACTTGTAGCTATGGAAGAGCATGTGCAAGAGGTGTAAGATTTATGCAATCCTTGTGTTAAATGATAAGGGAGTAGCGTAGGATTAGAACACCTTCCAGTGGTGAGAGAGTTTGTGGACGTATTTTCGAAGGAGTTACTTGGAATTCCATCGGAGAGCGAATTGGAGTTTACCATAGACCTAAAATCGGGGACTGAACTGATAGAAAGAACACCTTATCGGATGTCAACCCCAGAGTTACAGGAGTTGAGAATGCAACTGAAGGAGTTGTTGGACCTGGGACTGATACGTCCAAGCATGTCACTGTGGGGTGCGCTTGTTATTTTCATATGAAAGAATGATGGGTCATGGAGGCTTTGCATTAACTACCATCAATTGAACAAGGCCACGATCAAGAATTAGTATTTGTTGTCGAGGATTGATGATCTGTTCGATCAAATGAAGGGTGCGATGGTGTTCTCAAATATCGACTTGCGATTAGGATACTACCAATTACTGATTAAGGAAGATGATGTCCCTAAGACCACCTTTAAGATGAGTTTTGGACACTACGAGTTTATTGTTTTACCGTTTGGACTGACAAATTCCCCAAGGATATTTATGAGTGTAATGAACGAGGTGTTCAGTGAGTACATGGACAAGTTCATCCAAGTATTCATTGACGATATTTTGATTTTCTCTTGGACAACGAATGAGCATGAAGAGCACTTACGCTTGGTACTACAGTGTTTGTGAGAGCACAAATTGTATGGGAAGTTGTCCAAATTCTCATTTTATCAATCGAAGATTCACTACTTAGGGCACGTCATCTCCGACAAAGGCATCGTCATGGATCCAGTAAAGGTCGAGGCTATCATGGAATGGCCTATGCCGACGAATGTCCCAGAAGTGCATAGCTTCATGGGTCTAGCAGGATACTATCGACGGTTCGTCGAGGAATTTTCGAAGATAGCAAATTCAATCACAAAATTGCAGAAGAAAAACAATAACTTTTTTTGGATCGAGAAATGCACAAAATCATTTTGGAGGCTCAAGGAGTTGTTGATAGCAGCACCGATACTAAAAGTCACGGACATGGATGTGGAATTCTTTGTATGCACTGACGCATCCAAGGAAGGCTTAGGTGGAGTCTTGATTCAATATGGACAAGGGATCGCTTACATTTCAAGGAAACTGAGAGGGCATGAGGAGAACTATACAATGCATGATTTGGAGTTGTTATTAGTCGTATATGCCTTGAAGGTTTGGAGACACTACCTTATTGGATGAAAAATTGAACTAAAAACTGACAACTATGGACTACAACATATCTTTACGTAAAGCGACCTGAACACGCGACAATGGCATTGGTTAGAATTGCTTAGCGAGTATGACTTCGAGATTACTTACATAAAAGGAACAATGAATCGAGTGGAAGACGCCTTGAGTCGGAGATCGTGCATATTTTTGGTGCTACCTCTCTAGACGAATCTACGTGAGAATATTCTAACTTTACAGCGTGACAATGACTGGTACAAGGAGGTCGAGGGTTTTATTGGACAAAACACAAAGATGGTACCATGATTTGAAGGATTTTCTTTTGATAGTGATGGTTTATTGAGGTTTAAAAATTGGATCTACGTACTGCTAAACGGTGAGTTGAGGATGTTGATCCTGAGCGAGGCTCATAGAGAAGTTTACATGGCTCACTCGGGAGTCACAAAGATGAGGGCAGACCTTAAACCCCTATTCTTATGGAAGGGAATGAAGGTAGACATAGTCAACTATGTGGCCAGATGTCTAGAATCTCAGCAGGTAAAGGTTGAACATAGACACCTAGCAGGATTACTACAACCACATGCTATTCCAGAATCGAAATGGGAGGTTATTTTGATGGATTTTATTGTTGGATTTCCACTGATGACAAGGAGACATGACTAAATTTTTTTAGTAGTAGACACTCTGATGAAGAGTGCTCACTTTATTCCCATGTGTATGAAGTATCAGGCACCTGACATAGCTAGAATTTTCATCAGTGATATTGTGAGGTTGCATGGCATGCCTAAGAGGATTATATCCGATCGAGGATCGATGTTTACTGGATGATTTTGGATGAGTTTCCAAGAGGCCTTTGGAACCCAACTTAACTTTAGTACTATGTATCACCTGAAGACTGACAAGCAGACCGAACGAATGAACCAGACCTTGGAGGACATGTTGCGCATGTATGTGATGGACCAACAAAAGTGTTGGGAATAATTCTTGCCAATAGTGGAGTTCGCTTACAACAACAGTTACCAGAGCACCATTAAGATGGTGCCTTTCGATTTTCTTTATGGGCGACCGTGTCGGATGCCTTTGAGTTGGGATCGGCTTGAGGATAGAGTCCTGGCAGGACCAGAAGTGATCCAAGAAATGGAAGAGAAAATGAAAACAATAAGACAAAGGATTAAAGAAGCACAGTATCGGCAGAAGAGTTACGATGATGCGCATCATGACGATCGTAGTTCTGTTGTGGCGATCGAGTCTTTTTGTGGCTGAAACCGCATAAGAGTTCAATATAGTTTAAAAAAAAAAAAAAGGGAGGATAAACTATATCCTAGGTTCATGGAATCCTACGATAATTTGGAAAAGAGAGGCCTGTGTTCTGATGACTAGCCTTGCCTGATTCTTGAGGCGTATGCATGATGTATTTCACGTCTCTGTTGATATTTTATGATTAATGATCCTTCACATGATTTGACTTGAGCACCTTGCAGGGGTCAGATGAGGGTGCGCTCACGGCTGAGCCGATCCACGTCTTGGATCATCACATTTGACAGCTACGATGTCGAACGGTAGATCAGGTCAGGGTCCAATGGGACAATTATAGTTCGCACTCGGCGACCTGGGAGGACACATATGATATGCACCAATAGTTTCCATTTTTGTTTGATAGATAGACATATGAAACTGTGGTACACTTTATTTTGGCATATATACTGTGAAACTTTGAGATGAAGTTTAGACCAAGAGGGAGTGTATGTAACATCCCACTATGATGCACTGAGAGAATTTATTCTTTGAGGACACTTGCTCGCAAGTGATCTGGATTATTATGCTTTTAAACCTTTTGATTTTGATTATGAGGTGTTATGGGATGATGACATGTTGTTTTTTTTTCTGCCTCGACATAGACAGGTGCTATTGAGTTGGTTTTACTGAGTGTGCAGGATTATGGACCTAGAGCATGCCGAGGCATCAATGGAACCCCTTGGACTCTGGATCGAGTCGGGGAGTGTACCATTGGGGTTTGATTGTTTCACTATGATTTTTGTGCTTTTAATTAGATGAGATGATATGGATATATTCTGACATGATTCGTTGATGATGTACGTTGACGATAGCTTGTCGACCAGACTCACATGTGGAGTAAAGGGATCATGCATGACTACCAGAGATGTTGAGGGAGAGGTGTGATCAGCAGCCCTGCCACAGCATACTAGCACTCCCGTTGTGGCTCGAACTTTAGGTTAACGATTACCTAGTTCGAGAGGACCCACGATGCCATGAGGGCAGACTACGACAGTCGCTCACGATGATTCTAAGGGGCACGCAATAAGGTGGGGGCCTTATTCCTTAGAGGCCCTTAGTCTCCCACAAGTTCACCTGGCAGAGTATAGACTCTAGGGGTTATTGATTTCTACCAAATCAGTCAAGAGGCGAGTGGCACTGTTGGAGAACGTAATGCGTCCTGAAGGGCACATCATGCAAGGGAACGGATGAGGCGAGTGGGACCCTTGGAGCACCTAGTGCGTCCTAAAGGGCACGTCGCATTGTTGATGATAAAGGAATGAACCTAGATGGCCTTAGGACGAATAACGTATTAAGTATTTTTAAAACAAATTCCCTAATTAAATGTCGCCCAATACGAAAATTAAGGTCTAGGTCTAAATTACGTTAGTGGTAAAAATTTTGTCTATCTATAAATAAATAAAAATAAAATATATAATAATATTAAAAATCAAAACAACATAAATGATAATTATGATCTTCGTTAAAACTTGTAACACGAAGGGAGTAAGAAATTTAATTTATTCATAAAAAAAATAAAAAAATATGTTGAAATAAAATTTAAAAAGGGAATTAATTGTTTTATTATTTTTTTAAATTATATTAATTAATGAGAAAAGGGGAAAAGGGGTTAAATTCCACACCTGCCTTTTTGAGTTCTATGTAAAAAAGGGAAAGAGGGAAAATAAAAAAAATAAGGAAACTAGGAAAAGAGGTAACATAAAAAGGGAAAAAGGGGAACTTAAGGGAAAAAGAGGAAAGTCAAACTTAGTAAAGAATCTACCATTTAAGAACTTTCTAATTTAAAATGAACTAGCATTTTAATAAAAGGGAAAGCTATTAAAACCTGTAAGAGAATTTGGGGACACCTAAGAGTGATTCTAGGAGTAATTCTAGGTGGGTGAGGGAAATAAAGATAATTACTTAATTAAAGAAATTAATTTATGTAGGAATGTAGGGGATGAGGAACACTTGTACGGAGAATAATATTTAGGAATTTATTTTTAAAATTTTTAATTAAATGAGATTTTAGGAAAGAAAGGAAGTTCAAAACTCTATATAATGAAGGAGCGAGAAGGATGAAGGGGCATCTTCTGTTTGCATAACGTTACACTACAGAAATATCTACTTGATTGATTTACTTGTGGGATTTGGGATACCCATCTCAGAGAGGAGTGGTAGCTTGGCCTTGCGCGACAAGCTGGGAGCTAGTCGAACTCTCTGGCTAGTGTGTGTGGCACCTTTGCAGCTCGGGGGGCTAAGGGAGAAGAAGAGTACCCCTAGCGTTGGCTGGGAGGTACCGGTGAAGTCTCGTTGGTCGGCAAGCGAGAGTTGCACGGAGCATGCGGACGTCATTCAGAGAGGGTGATCAGGCAATGGCACGCTATTTGATCCAGGTGGATATTGGTGGCCACCCACCTATTCCACTTGAACCCCCACCATTGCTTCTTTCAGTTTTTCAGTTTTTTCACAGTTTACTATTTTTAGCAGTTTTTTTCGGGTCCTGAACTTTCGGGGCCATTTTGAGGCCCTAAACGATGTTTTTTTGGTTATGTTGATGTCGCAAAATGGCATCTAACGATTCCATTTTGTCTCGGGCATTGTAGGCCTTGTATAGATCTTTCCAATGAGCTATCATACGCCTAAAACGAAGATCGTATGAAAAAGTTACAACCCCGGGAAGTTGATGCACCAACTTACCCAA
>SNQJ01S0031481.1:27716-68434 GCA_010110895.2 Picea sitchensis | reverse complement strand
GGCGCTTCATCTCCCAGGGTTAGGTTTTTGGATGTTTAGGACTTTTGGCATTCCTATTTATTGTAAAAGGGCCTTTAGAGCCTCATTGTAATCATCTTCTCACAGATGCGAGTAGCAACCACATCTCTTCTCAGAGATAAGCTACCAGCGCCCTAGCTAGTTTATTTCCATTCTGTGTGTAAACATATTTCAGTCATTTGTTATTAATGAAATGAAGTCTTATTTCCGCTGCATCTCTGTGTTTATGTGTATTTCTGTATTTCATTGTGTTCCTACATAAATCCGGATCACTCTTTTCATTTTGTATGGTATAATATATTAGGACTTATGCTTGGTTATGCTTATTTAATGGAGAAGTAAACTGATGTTTTTAAAAAGATGAATGACATTTTTCTTAGCTTAGCTCCATAGTTGTTGTCTCCTATGGCCTTCATTTTCCTACATGTATTGACCACCTGGTTGTGATTGATTGTGTCCTTAATGGTAGTTTCCTTTCATCCTTAGCTTCTCAGTCCTCGCTTCAGTAGTCGGCCAGGAGCCTGATCTATGGTTGTCGCCTTAGCATTAAAAGACCTATGGATCTCAACGCCCTACTTTTCTGTGCGAGGATGATGAGCAAAGGACGAACCTATTAACCGTCTACCTCTAATGTTGTCCTTGGATGAATGATTATCTTGCTCCTTGATGCGTTAATTAACCCTGATTTGATTGAGGGCGAAGTTTCTTTAACTCTACGTGTTATAACTGTCGGATAAGTTTACCTCTGTGTGTTTATATTGCTGGATGATTGGCACTTCGCTGCATTACATCTTTCGCAACTTTTATCTATTCATGTTTTAATGTTGGCCTATTACGCTGTGAATTTATCTCTGCACCTTAATATTATTAGCTGGAGATTTTTCCCTTCCGATTGACTACCTACAAATTTTTTCTGACTGCGTTTTGGGGTGCAATCTTCATGTGTTTTTTTTTTTCTGAAATCGTTATCCTCTTTTGCTTGGAGAATTTACTTTTAAAGGATGAAACTGTTACCTTTCTCTCTTAGTGATTTCACCCTTTTTCAGACTGCAATCCTTACCTTTATTCACGGTGAATCTTTTATTGATGGACAGACAGTGTTTTCTTTTATTTTGAATAATGGCTTCAGTCATTCGGCAAGAACCATTGTGTTCAACCTTTCAGTTTTTCTCTTTAAAACCCCGAGAATTAGGACAACGTTCTATTGTTTGAATAAGATGGATAGAGTGCTAGACGTATCTATTTAATCAATAAATTGTACTGCTGAATTTTTCATCAAAAGGTTTTACAGCCAGTATCTCGTTACAATGAACCTCTATCATTAGATTTCATAATGATTTTTTTTATAGCTTGCCCATCTATGATAGAGAGATAATTTTTATAAAGAAAACGATGTCATTGTTGTAATTGCCAGCTATCCTACACCTATTGTATCATATTATTAAATGGAAAATGTAATGACCAGGGATTTGTTATTCCTTGCTAAAGGAGAGCATTTTTATAAACTTTTAGACAACGAGTTTAACTGGAATGGCAGTGCATTTTTGAGTGGATTAAATGTGTTTGACAACAAAGCTATCATTATCTCCAACGATTAGCATTAGCATTTTCGTGATGCATTTTGATAGCATTAGCAATGACAACGAAGCTATCATTATCTCCAGTGATTAGCATTAGCATTTTCTTTATGCATTTTGATAGCATTAGCATTGACATCGAAGCTATCATTATCTCCAACAATTAGCATTAGCATTCTCATTATGCATTTGATAGCATTAGCATTTGACAGTGAAGCTATCATTATCTCCAGCGATTCTTTCAATGTTGAATTTATCACCATGCTATTTATATCATCACGATTTTGGGACCATGACTCTGCAATGTGGATAGCAATAGTATGGATAGCTAATTAATGATATGTTACAGTAAGCGTCAGCGAAATTATTTATTGCCATCGATTCTATCCATGTTGATTTTATTACCAATACTATTTAAATCGTCATGATGTTTGGGCAACGACTCTACACCTTGGATGGCAATAGCATAGACAACGAATTTCTGACTTGTTAAAATAGTGACAGTGAAATTATTGCCAGTGATCATTTCAATGCAGTTTTTATTACCAATGCCAAATATTTTAAATTGAACAGTATGTGGACAGCGATATGTATGGACTTATATAATTAATTACATAAGTAATTGGGGTATTTTTAGTTGGCCAGATATGTATTTTTACGTTGACAGCCACCCTGTGTTTATAGACAACGACTTCATCTAAGGCGTGATAGAAAGCAATTACCTCATCACTTGGACAGTTCTTATTAGACCATGTTTTTGCATTCAAACACCTGGTTTATATTTTCGCCAAGGTTAAGAGAGTGAATGTCTAAACAGAACTTCAATTATTAAAAGAAACTAAACATTGGGCCGGTATATTGTCAAGTCCTTTGGATGCAAGGTTGGACTTATAGTTAGTTAAATCCCGATGCATGGATATGAGAGTATTCCAAGATGCATCTGGATGCTCGGGGCAATAACCTTCTACATATCCTTGGTGTATTGTTGATGAACTTTCAACCTTATTGAGAATTTCTTTGGACTCATCCATAATTTTTTCTTGAGAGGTTCGTACTTGGACTTCTTTATTTACATAATTTAACAGAGTATGGGTGCAGCTTAATGCGCAAATTATTGTGTGGAAAACAACACTAACCAACTATTGTGAGAACGACATAAAAATGACGGTGTGACAGTTGGATATGGATTTACTTGCCCCCACTCCTAAGCTGAGTGAAACAACAGACGTCCTTAGAGTGAAACAATGTGGGAGTGGCCTTAGATGTTATTTGAGTTTCAACTTGATAAAGTTAGTTGAAGAAATATGGTTGGAAGATTCCATAGACATTGATTGCGTGACTAGATCTTACTACACCCTTTAAATGAATTTTGATGTACGATTATTAGATCATACTAATTCTCTTGGGCCTTTGAAGAAACGTTAATGAGTGACTAAACACTTAAATAGATTACATGCACCTTGGACCTTGTTGTGTTTAATAGTTGGACCTTGCACGCACTGAATGTAGAAAAGGCATGAATATTTAGGTGATCAATTTCCACGCGCACCTTGATTGATGTTTGGAGAGGTTTAGATTTTTTTTTTCTTACGCGAAATGAAAATTTAGGTAATGATTGTTGAGTAGTGGATGGTTATTTGCTTCTTGCGCAAAGAAAACAAAAAAAAAATATGTTCACTTCTTCTTCGCTTGTAGTCGTAATGAGGGGTTTGTTACAACTTGGGTGTAGTACTATCTCAACTAGGGGAGGGAGACATAGATAACCCAATTTATTTTGCAAGTAGGAAGTTGTCAATAACAGAGAATAATTACACCACAATAGAATGGGAAGGATTGGTAATGGTATATGCACTACACAAGTTTAGACATTATTTATCAGGTTCTCACTTTAAGATGTACACATACCATTCTTCATTAAAATACGTAGTGAACAAGCCAATGTTAGGGGGGAGAATAGTTTGATGGATATTGTTGTTTCATGAATACTATTTTGAGGTTGTGGTGAAACTATGGAAGATGAATGTAGGGCTAGATCATTTATCACACATATTATCAGGAGAAGATGCAGGCAATTTACATGACAGTTTACCAAATGCACAACTATTTGTAGTTAAAATGGTGGATGTCTAATTCATGAACATCATGCAGTTTCTAAGTATAGGAATGGCCCCATCCGACATGACAACTATGTAGAAGAAACAATTAGTAGTTAAGGCAACGAATTATCAGTTGATTGTAGGAAACATGTACAAGTTATGTGCAGATGGAATATTGAGACAATGTGTGCTAGCACATGAAAGACCTATGATACTCACAGAAGCACATGAAGGGATTGTAGGAGGACACTATGCAGGTAAGGAAATGGTCCAAAACATTTTTTTGTCGAGGGATCTGGTGGCCCAAACTGCATAAATATGCTAAAGAGCATTGTTAGGAATGTGATGTTTGTCAAAGGGTTGGGAAGCCATCTTGGAGGGATGAAATTCCTTTTAATATACATCTTACATTTCAATAATTTGATAAATGGTCCATAGACTTTGTGGGGCCCATCAATCCACAAGAAAGAATATTATGGGTGATGTAAATAATCACTGTGACAAAGTATTTGGCAAGATAGATAGAAGAAACACCAGTCCAAGACTACACAGTGATTTCTATTTGAGAATGTAGTCACATGACTTGGATGTCCGTGCATATTACTCAGTGAACAAGGAACAAACTTTATGAATAAAAAAAGTGTAGCATTGATTGAGGAGTTTCAAATTCACAATCAGAGTATCTCATATCATCCTCATGTCTTTGGGGTAGTGGAAGGGTTCAATAAAATCTTGGAGAATTTATTAACAAAGATATGCAACATAGGGAGAGATGATTGGGGCTTAAGAGTTCCTTCATTTATATGCACCTACAAGATGAAAATAAATAAGTTAGTAGGGAAGACACCTTTTAGGTTCATCTATGGGAAAGAAGCAGTAATGTGAATGGATTTTATTCTACCTATCATGCATGTTGATGTGATTACTGATCTTTCGAACTCAGGTGCAACAAAGGAGAGATTGTCGTAGTTGGTACAACTTGAGGAAGACCAGTTTTTCATAGGCTTCCATCAACAAGTTCAAAAGGAAAGAGAAAAGGCATGGAATGATCAAAAGATTAAACAAAAAAAGTTTCAAGTGGGAGACTTAGTATTACTCTATGAAAGAAAGTTTATGCAACACCCTAAAAAGTTCAGAATGCACTAGTTAGGGCCATATGTGATTAAACGTGTAATAGAGGTAGTTTTTGCGCAATTGGAAACTTTGAATGGAGAAGTCCTTGGAGGAATGGTTAATGGGAGTCATCTTAAAATATATAGAGACAATCGACAGTCTGTGCGGTAATATGGGTTGTTCCAGAACACATGTATCATTGTAATTGCACTATAGTAGGGAAGTAAAACACAGAAAACCATATAAAATGAAGAAAAAGGGAGAAAAAAATATAAAAAGTAGATATAGAAAAAGAAAAACATTATAGAGTACAAATGCATAAGAAACTGCAATGAGGAAAGAATAATTATCATGCTATCAAGATGTAACTATGCAAATTAATAAGATAACAAAGTTAATCAAAAGACCGTGAAGAAAAAAAATGAGGAAGAAAGAACAATTATGCAGTATAGTACTGAAAAGATAGTTAAAGGAATTAAAGAAAGGAAATTATAGCTACAAAGTGGTAATTACAATACATAAGGACTCTGTATAATCTTGAATGGTAAACGCTACCGAAAATCATGATAGATAGGCAGTACGAGGAAAAACTCACACAATGGATTTGGTAATAAAGTTGCATTTATTTAACCACTCATCAACCCCTGTTATAGAATTATTAACCCCCTAACCACTAAGACATCATCTACTAGATGTCACCTATCGAATTCACTCATATTTCATCATATTCCCATTGACTTTATAGCCTAATCTCCCTTCGGTTTCCCTTTCCATTTCTCAATCCCATGACCAAAGGGGTTGGTCTCCCTTTCCAGACTTCCAAGTCACGATCAAGTCACTCTGCTTGTGTACTTAGGTTGCGACCGAGCCTAGAAGCTCCCTTTTTTGGATTTGGTTGTGATGAATGAGAACTCTCTCTGATTTCTCGAGGTTTAGTTTCGAGAAGGCTTCCAGTATAGGACTTAATATATTATCCCATTAACCATATGGCCTCATCTCTTAAGACATATAAGAACCAATCCATTTCCATGGGAAAGGGGGAGAAAGAACTAGCAAAGTAACTTTCGTGTTTTGGTGGAAAGGTGTGGGAAAGGATCTTGGAATAAATATATCTCTTCAATCTACAACTATAAGTTGTAATATCGCTTACTTCATTAATAGAAGATATGTTGAATGTTTCCCTCTAAATGGTTGTTCATGTAAGTTTGTGTGTTTATTTATAGAGGATTGATATGTTTGTAGATCATGACATATTATCAAGCTTAGAAGCATCATTTTATCGTATATTTGTTCATGTCTTAGGTATAGGAAGAACCTAAGGGGGCTCAACTCCTGCAAGGTACAAAATACCTACAACAAATTGGCAACCATACTAGGGAGATTGCCTCTCATGTGCTTCTCTTCCTTCTTTACATTCTTTCTTTCTGAGATTGTTACCCATTAAAATGTCCTGATTTAATTACCAGACTTTTTTATGCCATTTTCCGAGTTCAGTTGAAGAAACCACTATCTTGGATCTGATAGATCTCATCCCATATCTAATTTTTTCTTGGTTCTCTTAGTTGGTCGCGATTTCCCCATCCACACAGAGAAACCAAATCCTTCCCGATCACGGTTTTCCACCTTTGCAGCAATGACCATCCCTTCTACAGATCCTACCAGTAGAAACCATACTCGACGGTCACACTATGTCCCTTTATGGGTCATTACCTTGTCGCATTGTCTCCCTCTACAGGAAGTGACCAAACCCCCTAATTCTTCTTTTCGAAGAAGTTATCCTTCAAAAACGTTATCCAAACACTTTTAGATTGTTTTCCTTCAACAATCCAAACCTTTGTTAAGAGTGTCTCTTTGCTTTTGCATCAATATGTTTTGAAATTTATGCAATTATATTCTTTTTTTTTGCCATCTTATGTGACTGATAGGTACCAACAAGAAAACTTAATTTAATCCTTTCAGTCTAGCATAAGGTTATTTATACCTACCTAAGAATATTTTTTTTTCTTGAAAAGTCTACCATTTTACTATATAAGTCTTTCTTTCATTAGGTTGAATGTTTGTCATTTCCAAAATCATTTGATGACTTTTCAAAATTTTGTTTGGACTTAAAAACTTTTAGTGTGCCTTAAATCTGCATGCTTAGTTTTTTTTTCTTCCATCTTTTGCATTCATTTCCGAACATGGTCAATTGAAAGCAAAGACTGAACAAGATTTTTTGTTTCAATGTTCATGTAATTTGAAAAAATAAAAGAAACAAAAAACATTTCATCTAGAGTGATTTAAAATATCATTGAAACAATTTATGTTTGGTTGGGAATCTCATAAATCATTATGTGAGTTTGGTAGAAAAAATTGTCATTTTTTCTTAGTTGCAAGAATATATAGAAATCGATATGCATTAGGGTGTTTTATCTTATAAAAAACAAAAAGTAAGATACTCTTCTCCCTCTCGTAAATAGTATTCATCGAAAGGAAAATTGTTTAAATCTCATCCCTTTGAATCCTTTTGGAGTCGAGTCTTTTCACATCATAATTTTCACTTCCACACAACCTTTTGACTAAAGAACAACCTTAAAAATGAACACATGCTAATAAAATTAACTACACTTTTTATTTTCTAAGAACAACAACAATAGTCTAGGTATAGGATCTTTGGACTAAGATAAGTGAGTTAATTATCCAAAACAATGAAAACAAACCATATAATATTAAAGAATGCTTAAATCCAACTTTCGTATAAGCATAGTGGGGCCCCCCCTCGCACATAGGCATTACACACGAGGACACATGTGGTTGGGAAACAGATATTACCCCTCTGAGGCTTAACCAAACGTAGTGGAATGATAGTATATTGGGGGTTCATCCTTAGAATCAATTGTTTCCATTTCGTCTCGAAACTTCGTGAATATCAAATCCGTTCGGGGTCCTCTGAAGATATTCCAGTCCTCTTGTTATCAGTATTTTTAGGAAATTTGGACTTGATATCCTGCCCAGACTATCAGACCCAAATATTGACTGTACCCACCCAAAGGCTAACTGCGACTTGGTGACCTTAGTTTCCATAATATCTAGGGATATTGCACAAGGTGATGACAAAGGGGAGTCTTCATTGTACCTGGATCAAATGTTTCTCAAACTCACTTGGGCTCCTTGGAGGGTAACCCATAGATAGATCGTCGGGAAGCTTGCACCAAGGTGTAAGTCTGTTAAGAAAGTTTCCAACGTAAATAATCCACTAACTTATCCTCGCCCCTTCTCACATGTTCCCATGACGTTGTATTTCATCACCAACTAGTGATCTCATGGAAATAATCTTTGGTTTGTTTGATTGATGTATATATTTTTAATGCGTGCTACTTATTTTCTTTAGTTGGCTTAAGGACTGTCATTATCATATCTCAATCCTAGCTGATCAAAAATTTCATCGGTCTCAGAGGATGCTAGGCTTTCCTCCATTACATTATGAACTATTACCTCCCAACCTACCCGAAGAACATCTTCAAGAGGAAAACCTCTCTGAGGTCAGAAGTGTTGTTACCCCCTTACTTGAACACCCAGAAGGAGACAACTTTCGAGAATGTTTTGTTCTCCCTGCAAATCTACTCTTGACTAAATCTTTCGATCCCCTCCTTCTTCAAGTAAAATACGACGAAGAAACTAAACTTGGTATCGCTTACCATCGTCTATCTCTTATACCCTATGAAGAGTTCATGAGTATGGAAACCCAGCGGATCCTTTTATCATACAGTTACATCACACCACCAAGGGTTTTGGGTCCATATGACCCTATGTAAACCCCTAAATGACCCCACGATATCCTCGCTAGAGTATATACAATCATAGACTCTTATTTCAAACTCTTACAACGCGATCAATCACATGCTTCCTCATGTACCCCTCACCCCCCCCATATCTAGTATATCCCATATATTCCAAACTTCTTTCCTCCAATTCTCCCACATCCACTCTACACCACAACTGACTTAGCCAAACATTGCCAAAGCCCAAACATCAATAGTGACATCTGTATCACATGTTGTCCCCACCATTGTATCGCCAACTTCAATAACATAACCTTTTACACCCTCCACTGAGAGGAACCTTTTCTTTACCCCATTATTCTTAGAAGGTGATCCTAACCTCTTTGGAAAACAACCTTCATTGGGAGGATTACCTCCCCAAGGAAGCCAACTAATGGGTTTTTTCCAACAAATATCCATAAGCCATCCTTTCACTAGGGGACAACCCCTATACCCAAGACAAATGTCCATCCAACACCCTGTCGGGGGGTAACCCTCAACTTCTGGATCCTTTTTAACAGGGGCATTTCCTACTATTGGGATCCAACCTTTATCTGGCTGGGGGAAACCACCCACTGGGGTGAAACCCCAGTTTCAGAGCCATATTCTCTATGGGGGAACCAATCAACTGGGGGAAAAACCACAACTACCGGACAATACCCATCATGGGGATAGATTATTCCCTCTACCACTAGCCTACTATATGGCCATCCATACCTAAGAATAGCTAATATAGTATGGAACCAACCTCCTCAACTAGGAGGAGCCCCTCGAGCCTCACCTTATGGTGGAGGACCTCACGTAGGACTGCCTTATGGAGGAGGACCTCCCTATGGATGTGTACCTCCTAGGGGACCACCTTATGGAGGAGTACCCCCCAGAGGACCACCCTATGGTGTACGACCCCTGGGGGACCACATTATGGAGGAGGACCTCTAGAACAACACCCATATGGGGGAGGACCACATAATCCACCTCCATAGGTCAAAAAACAACTTATGTTTTTGGAAACCTTATATTTTCCTGATCTTTCAAGGTTGACTAATGATCCCATACAAAATTCCCATTTCTAGTGCCCCATTCGTGCCAAACTCCCTTCTAATTTTCCAAAGTTCAACAGAAATCCTGGAGAATATCCAAACAATCCCGTGATGAATTTCCACCTATGGTGCTCTTCTAACTCCTTGATTGATGATTCCATTTGACTACGACTTTTCCAGTGAACTCTTATAGGAGTCGCAGCCAAATGGTATATAGAACTGTTGTGGAAATCCTTTGACAACTTTAATTCCCTTGCCATGACATTCTTGACAAACTTCCAATTACCGATTAGATATGAAACTGATACTGATATTTTAACATCATTATGCTAATCGACCATCACCCATATCTCTGATCACATTCATGAGTGGCGACATCGATGACAACTAATTAAATCCACAATCCCATACCAACTATTAGTTGATTGGTTCACCAAGTCTCTTATGCCACCTATCACTCTAGATGTCACCATGGGAGGCCTTGTTATTGAGAAACAAGCCATATATCATGCCCAATATCTAGATTTAGCATATTCTCAATCTGACATGTTATACAACTTGATTCCTCATGCTCCTTGACCATCAAACGACCCAACCAAACCATCATTCGAACCCCATGTCGATGGTATGATCAATCATGTTTCTATTGATTCATCTGGTCATATGAATGGGAAACATAACCCATTAAGTAAAGCTACCAATACTAGTTAATCTATCCACACAATCACTCCAATGAAGCCCCTTGCCCAAACCTCAAAGATTAATGCAGTGAAATCCACCGCATCCAAAAAATTGCAGACATCCGGAGGAAAAAATAAGGGTAACAATAATAAGAAAAAGAAAAACTCTTCCTAGAAGTCGGGCCCCAAGACACAAGAAAACAATGCTGAGAGTAAACATAAACGAAAGGCCAAATGTCCCTGCATGATCTATAAAGAGGATCATTTCACCAAATATTTTCCTTGTCTCACTGAAATCCATCAACGTATCAAATGAGGCCCATCTTCTTCTACACCTACAATGTTAACAAACCCCTTTTCCCCATCAACAATAATTGGCTCTGCAAACATAGCCACCCCCAACTGGGGACAACCATGAGTCCTCAACCACCACTATCTTGATGGTTAAATCCATGAAGTTATCCACGATAACAAATAATTATGACTCTTAGGAGGGGAACCCTCCATCAAAATATCCTCCTATCCCAACCCCACCCAATGGCCCTCTCACTCTCGAAAAACCAAGTATAAAACCCTCTTTTCTCCCTCCAAAAGGGGTACTTCATTGAATGACACATAACCCTAACACTCGAGCATCAGAACACTATATATAGTGAAGGATATTGCTCAAGCCCCATGCCCCATGTCCGCCCTTGAAGTATTGCATATTTTTCCAACCCAACAAAAATATTTATTAACAACCATTGGGGGAACTGATCCCTCAGATTCAAACATTATATATTTTAACGTTGACCAAAGTGAACCCCACCTTTCACACCAACTTTCATTACAAATAATCATTCGTTCACTTAAAAAAATTGTTTTCGAACCATGATCGACGAATGTGCGACCACTTGTATTATGTCAATGACTTGTTGGAAATCCTTAGTATCTCCACAAATTACTACATCGGAAACCATCTTGAAGGAATTTGATGGACATTTTTTCAAACCTCATGGTAGTTTTCCCTCCCTACCAATCGAATTAGCTAGTAAAACTTTCTTCGTCGAAGTAGAAGTAATCGATGTTAATCTGGACTACAATATCTTGTTAGGTCATACTTGGTTTTATTCTATAAAGGTTGTAGCATCCTATGTCTTTTGAATTATCTGCTTTCCCCACCAAGGAAATATAGTGACAATAGAACAACTTGATTATTATACACCGGACATGCGACTTAATCCCAACACAAATTTACCATTCGTAGGCGAGTCAACACCCAAATATGAGAGTATCGGTGTAGGCCTCTATTCAACCCTTATGGGAACCTTCCCTTTACCTGCACCTGATACCTATCAAACAACTCTGATAAATATGATTTCTAACTTATGTGGTAAATCCCTTGGTTCTTTCGACACTTGGGTAATTCCTCACTCTTCTAATGTCAAATACTTCAGAGATACCATGCCTTCCCTAGTTGAATTATCATATTCAGTTATCCAAACAACATATGAATCTGCTAACATTGATCCTAAGATCCTACTAGATGAGGAGCCAAATCCGTTTTTCTCTCCTTACTGGGTTACCCATGAACATCTCAAGGATGACTTCCTAAATGTCATCTTCCCATATGATGAAGCTATAATGGAAGTAATGTCTCTTCAAGACAACCCTGGGAAGACCATCATCATCGATCGTCTTTCCTTCCCAATAAAGAGAGGAAAGAAACACATATTCAAACTCTCATTTCTACTGACACCCAATACTCATCCTCGTTACCTTCCATGTCATATTCTCCTCCATCAGAAGGAAACTTGGGAAATATTTATAAGACCATCTAAATTGATATTTTAGTTAAACCTGGGATCACGAAACACATCTAGATATGTGAGAATTTCTCTCCCAAAGAGATTGAATGGTACACTTCCATTTTTAAAGAGTTCCATGATATTTTTTCCTAGTGATATGAATAAATTCCAAGAATTGATCCACATATAGTTGTTCATGAAATTAAGACATATCCCAGAACTTGTCCTGTTCCACAATGACTCCATCCAGTTCACCCATGAAAAACTCCAGCAATTAAGGCCGAATTTAAACAATTATTGAACACTGGTTTTATCTATCCCATGCCCCTTATAGAATGGGTCTCCAAGATCGTACCCATCACCGAGAAGCAAGGCACGATCCAAGTATGTGTTGATTATAGGGACCATAACAAGGTTTTTCCTAAGGACAATTTTCCCAGCCCCTTCATTGATCAGATCATCGATGATTGTGTTGGATGTGAAGTCTTCTCATTCATGGATGACTTTTCTAGCTATAATCAAATCGAAATCATACCAAAGGACCAACATAAAACTTCCTTCATATTCTCGTGGGGCACTTTCACTTATCGAAAGTTACCCTTTGGTCTGAAAAATGTTGGCGCCACTTTCCAACAGGCCATGTCTTATGCTTTCCATGACATTAAACATATCTTACAACCTTATCTAGATGACCTACTCACTAGATATCCTAAGAAGAAATATCATATAGATCATCTATGATAAATATGTATTCACTTCTGACATTACAACATCCATCTTAACACACACAAATGCATATTTGTTGTGGAATCTGGTCGTCTCCTTTGATTTATTGTGTCCACGTTTTGGATCTGAGTGGATCCCCTTAAAGTAGAGGCCATTATCAATTTTACTCCCCCTATAACTATTAACCAACTTGATGCAGACCCCACCCTCTCCTGGGGTACGTGCGACCTCCCAGTCTAGGATCGTTTGAATTCAGGATCTAGATCAACTATGGGGCTCCATTGAGCCCCAAAAAATTATACACATGTCCTTCATTTTCCATGTGCATGTCCAATAATAAACTCGTGGACTATTTTCTTACGTACTCTTTAAAACCAATTATTCGGGCCCTAACCCCTTCTCACTTTGGATATTTTCTCATAAGACCATGAGATGTGACCCGACGTTGACTAGTAGGTGCTAATTAGGGGCTCCAGAGCTCCGGGCTCCGAGAGCTTGAACACCTCAATAATTCCACTCCTTCAAACCAACGAACTCACTGATGGCCAAACTAAGGCAATTATCAATGGTCCCCATAAAATGATGAAATCTATGACCCACATAGCCTTCAGAAATTCATGATTTGACAAGTCTTCTCACTCCAACACCTCATACCCGTTAACTAACGGACATCCGAAGGGCCCCAAATCAATGACTCTCCATTCTCCAGTGACCAATGGTGGATATATGCTTAAGAACTTCAAGCTTCGGGAGTTCTAGACTACCCACACTCTCTATCCTCTAGAGCATCGGATTGACAAAATCATGAAGGACCGAAATCAATGGCTCCCACATCCTGGTAGATGGATGCTCTAGATCTTCTTCGGACTTTGGGAGTCTAGCTGTCTTCACACTTCAAGACCTCATATCCTCCGAACGTCGAATTACTAGAGAGTCTAATCGCCTGCCACATGTCCTCGTCAATAGATGGTTGAGATCTACTCTACGCTCCGGGCTTCGGATATTTTCACCGCACAACACCTCCAATCCCATGGAGTGTCGAACTTGCGAACTTCTGAAGGACAGAATATCAACTTCCCTCTCTCTACCGAAAGTCAATGACTACAATCTTCTCTGGGACTCTATACTTCTAGAGTCTTGCAATGTCAATACCCATTTTTCCCTGAATGGCCAAACTTCAAAGTAATGAGGAGCTCTGATCTACGCTCCATGTCTCCTTCCCAATGGACGGATACGATGTCCTTTGGACTTCGGGATTTTTTCAACCTCGATGAAATATAACCTAACCCCTCCAGAGAGCCAAGTCTCCAGACTCTAAGATCTAGCACCACATGTCACTAGTGGAAACAGTTACAATTTGTTGTGGCCTTCAGAGCTTTGGGAGCCCTTACTCCTATTAATGTCTTGACTCCACTTCCACCAAAGTGTTTCTCTCCTGAATAGTCATATATTTTTCCACGTGTCCGTATAATAAACGGTTGGGATCTATCCCCCAGGACTTCAAGCCTCTGGGATTCTTCAATACTCCGTGACCTATTTCCTCTAGATTACCGGGACTCCAGAATCTCATATCTACTACCACATGTCCTCCTCTGATCAATGAATCAGATCGACTCTGGACTTTGGGACTCTGAAGGGATCGAACAGTTGTTCCCTCTATTCTCTCGGACTTATAGTCTTCTGAATTTGATGATCTGCTAACATGTGTTCATTGGATCCAAGGGTCTAGAGTCACTTTAGGCTCTTAATACTTCATTAACCTAGTCTCCTCTACGCCTAATTATGGAAACCTCTAGACTTCTAGAGTATAAAGGATTTTGAGGGTTAAAACCCATGCTACTTACCTTGATCTGACGGTTGTTGTAGCTCACACCTAGGTCTAATGAAAGAGATATTTTATCCTCCTATGCACTCCTCCTTCTGTCTAGACTTTAACCTGACGGTCCAGATATGATTTTACAGTTGATCCGATGACAATTGTAGCTCCTCCTCCTCCTCATTCTGTGCTTTCCTTCTGATGAAGGATTTTTCAAAGGTTTCAAAGGATACGACCTTTTATCTTCTCCTTTGCAAGCCCAACTATCTACGTTGTACCTTGCGTTCCTCCTATCGTCTGGGACTTAGACTATTTTTTCCTTTTAAACTCCTTTCATAGGCCTTGTGCACACATGCATTATTCCTCTTGATCTTTCAACTTACTCAATTTCTAAGGGTCTCAACCATTTTCTCCTCTAATAATTTCTTATGCCCTCCTGACACTTAGTGCTCATCCTTTCGAGCTTGACCAACACTTTAGCAGTGTGTTTGTTTTTTGCACTCCTTGCACAACTTCACCACCTGAATCCTGATCTATGAAAATTCAATTTCACACTTATTTCACTCTTTGTGCATACTTGCACTTCTCGTCTTGAGATTTACCTTCTGGTGTGCCCTCTTGGCATCCTTCTCATAGAAAATCGAAATAGATTTCTCACGCACTCCTTTCACCTGCTCAATGCACTCCTTGCAGATCCTTCCTCAAAGTGTTCAGTAACTCTGGTATGTCTTCATGGGAAAACTTTCCCTTCTGAGCTTTAAAATGGGTTTGGTTTTCCCACCTGACACGCTCCTCACAGAAATCTAGACAGAGTTCTCATGCAGTCCTTGTGCTGGCCTTTTAGAGTTATATAAAAAATGTAAGGTGCACTCCTTGTTCAACCATGAGAGCCCAAAACCCATCAGAAACTACAGACAAATAATTTTTCCTACTCCTACAAATTGAAACATACGTGCACATCTACAACATTTATATATAAACACAGTAAAAACACATTCAAAAAGTAAACATTCATCACACACATAAATACACAGAAACCTCTGATGCAGGAAAAAAATGATCTTTTCATTAACATCTAAATGTATTTACAATGGTTACAAAGATCATAATGCAATAGAGTCTTTTGTCTTTCTCCTCTCCTCTCTTCTGTACTAACTCTCTCTCTCCTAGCTAACTGAATCATTCACAAATGAAATTTGATACAAATATATTTTACAAAGAGGGGCTCCTCGAGCCTTCCATCCATCTACTTACTGTCATTAATTTACAATTAATTACATTTAATTGACAACTAGTTCGAATCAGACCTAAATCCTCCTATCTGTCAGCCATTAAAGGCAACTTCACATGCAACCTGTACAATTATAACAGCTCAGATTTCTTCAAGCCTTACAGACTTTAATTTCATTCAATTGCATTAAAAAAAAAAAAAATTGGTTCAAAATGAGAGGGTTGGCACCTCTCTTTCCTCAGAATTCATTCCCTCCAAGTGGGTGGATGCACTGAATTATTGGCATGTATCATAGGTGGTGAAATTCTCCTGCGTCATACTCCCACGCTGGAAAAAATCATGCACCCCTACTCATGGCTCCTCTACTATTGTCATTGAGATCCTCCACAATCCCAAATCTGAAATTGGAATTGTCCATATGCTCATCTTCCTTTATGATGTTCTTGTCCTGCTACTACAGGTTCTTTTATGATCATCCTTCTCCTATTTTTGTTGATCTCCTGCACTGATCTCAACATCAACATCTGAATTTGTTCAATTTCCTCATCCAATTGGTCCATTGGATGTCTCTTCTCATGTAGTCTGCTCCACTACTGCATCTTCTCCTTTTCCTCATACACATCAAAGGGCAGATCATCCTGATCTCCCACATTGTTTTCATCTCCTGTGGCCTTGACTTGCCACTCTACCGTAGGCTCAAATTCTACAACAGTATTACTGAGTTTTTTCTCAGCGATCTCCTCTAAAAGTTCTCCTTCTATCAGTTCCTCTATCTCTCCTTGCGTTGGTACAAACTTAGCTTCATCTAGCTTCTCCTCGGGCTAGAATTCTTCTCCACTCTGCATGAATTCCCCCCTATGGCAGTCTTCCTATATGTCTATATGGCTTAACCAATCCTCGAACAACTTTAACTCCTTCTCCCATTGAGTGAGCATATGGTATGAGTTCTCCTCTTCTTTCATCTCCCAGGAAGATGTCAATGTCTGCGCCTTTTTCTCCTCCATGACATTATTTGTTGGTTGTCCTTCTTCTGCACCTATAATATGTGCATTGGCCTCCGTTGTGCTGCTTGGTAGGAATATTATGATTCCCCCAATGATCATAATGCATTTATGATCCTCCTCCACCAACACTCCTTGTTGATACGAACTCTTCTATGAGTTCTTGAGACTTTCACATAGTCTCATCTCCTCTTCCTTACCCACCTGGAAAGATGAAATTTTTGTCCTACCCTCCTGGCAGTATGCAAGATCCACAATTGATCTCTTATTATTTCTCAACTGGAAATATGAATGTTCATATTTTCCCTCCTTGCAGTCTATGAGATCTTCAACTAATGTCTCTTCCTCATCATTGAGGTTCCTTACAATATTTGTCTCACAAATGCAAACCATATCCTCTCTATCATTGAGGTCTTTAGCTTTCCTCAACCACCTTCTCAACACATTTGTCTTCCTTCTAGAAACCAACTGTTGGATAGGCCATTTTACCTTTTTCTTCAAGGGCCATTCATACCTCCATCTTCTCTAGGCTTCATGTTGCATCTTCAGCATCAACCTATCGAGCTCCTCTCCGATTTCCTTGAGCTCTTTATCCATATTCTCTTTACTCACCTGCTGATAAACTTCTCTTTGAACTCGCTTCTGGCCTTTAGTAGCCATTTTCCTTTTCTGACTGAACTAAATTATGGCTCTGATACCACTTGATGGTATCAAAATAGAACCTTTTTATGGATCTAATACCACTTGATGAAGAATCCACCCTCTTTCGAGGTTCGCGCAACCTCTCTGTGTAGGATCATTTGAATTCGGGAGCTGGATCAGCTCTAAGGCTCCTGCTAAGCCCGCAAAAACTTATACATAGGTCCTATGTTTTCCATGCGTAGGTCCAATAATGAACCCGTGGGCTCTTTTCTTAAGTCCCTTCTTTAAAACCAATCACTCGGGCCCTATCCCCCTTCTCACTTTGGCTATTTTCTCATATGAACACAAGTTGTGACTCGACGTTGACTAGTAAGCACTAATTTGGGACTTCGGAGCTCCAGGCTCTAGGAGCTTCAACACCTCAATACTTCTAGTCCTCTAAACCAGGAATATCATGGATGGCTAAACTAAGGTGAGGATTAATGGTCCCTGTAAAATGTTGAAATTTATGTCCCACATAGCCTTTATAAATTTGGGCTTTGACTATTCTTCCCACTCCAACACCTCATACCCGTGAACTGACGAACGTCTGAAGAGTCCCAAATCAATGACTCTTCATTCTCCAATGAAAAATGGTGGATATATGCTTTAGAAATTTAGGCTTTAGGAGTTCCAGACTTCCCACACTCTCTATCCTTCGAAGCGCCAAATTGACAAACTCACGAACGATCGAAATCAATGACTCCCATGTCTTGGCATATGGATGGTTCAAATCTTGTTTGGACTTCAGGATTCCATACATCTTCACACTTCAACTCTTCATATCCTCAAAATGTTGAATTATTATAGGGTCCAATCACCTGCCACATGTCCTCCTAAATATACAGTTGAGATCTACTCCATGCTCTGGGCTTAAGAGCTTTTCACCGCACAGCACCTCCAATCCCTCAGAGTGTTGAACTTGTGAACTTTCGAAGGACAACAGATCAATGACCCTATGTTGGCACAGGGGAATACCCAAGGTTAAGCTCTAACAATGCACCAACAAGCCCTAACTACTGGCCCTTTCGGCAACACCTGCGAAGCAGATGCAGTCTCACTCGAAGTAGCAATAGGGGGTTGCATGACACAGGTGTCTACAACCAGAGGAAATGAAAAGTGGACCCAGAATAATAACACACAACAATATAGTTATTCTCTACCACTCTTAATATTACCTCACAAGTTATATCTCATATCTAACACAATAATGCAATAACAAACTAACATAAAGCAAAGAACACAACATCAACCATAGAGGACAACAAGATATACGTGGTTCACTCTCTCCCTACGGCTACGTCCATAGAACTGTGTTTCCAGATATATTATGTGAAAACACACAGTTCTATCTGCACACTTGGCTTTCATATCTCTCTCTCTGTTTCTCTCTTCTCTATCTCTCCTCCCTACGCACCCAGCTGCAGAGTTGACCTTCGCACCCAACTGAAGATCTTACAATACAGACTCAATATTTCTCTCAACAGAACAATCAACAACCAACAACAACCAACAATGTTGAACCCACTTTGAATGAACCCTCCCAGGTCTTCTAGACCTTTATTTATACATTACATGAAAATATTCTAGGTGTCAAAACCCTATATACCAAAACCCTAGGTGTCTAAAACACTAGGTCAACTTAACCTGCATTTTCCGGTCTTCGTCAGCCTATCTTTCCTTCTTTTCCATGAGTTTCTCCAAAGAATCCATTGGTAGATTTTTCCCCTTGTTGAATTGTCCATGATCCATCTTCCTTGTTGATCTGTCTTCCTCGATCTTATCATTCAAACACTTGCTTTTCCTTACTTCGCTTCTTCTTTTCTACTTCTTTGACCACTTTGACCCATTCTCAGTCAATCTGACTTTCGCATAGTTCCTACTTCATCTTTCTTCTATAACCAAGGGCCAACAGCCCCCCAACACTCACATGTGACTCGTCCCGAGGCACTACAGGTTTGAACCTTCTGTTTCACTTCGACTTTAGACTACGCAGAGAAGATTGTGCTTTCTGGTCTATCCCTCCCCACTGTGTGCTTACTATATTTCCTATGTCTGGTACCCAGTTTCAACTGCACCTGGTACCTAGACCCTTCTTCCTCTACTTTCACGGAGAGTTGTGAGGCAGCTGGTTGTCATAGTACAATTTCAACCAGCTCCCATTCACTAAACCTTCCTTCCATTCTCCATTCAAAGTATTCAATTGTGAAACTCCTCCTTCTGTTACATAGGCGACCTCAAATGGTCCAATCCAATGTGTCCTAAACTTCCCTGGATGCGTCATGAACTTGTTGTCTTATACCAATACAAAATCTCCTTGCTTGAATTCCTTTCTCTTAATATGCTTGTCATGGTAGACCTTCTCTAGTTCCTTTTGTACCTGCTGATGAAATCATGCAATAAATCTGTCTTCCTCTAGTTCTACCAACTACCTGATCATGTTTTGAACAATTCCAGTGTCATCCATATCTGTAAATGCTACAATTATGAGACTAGGAACCAAATATTCCATAGGGACCATTGCTTCCAGACCATAAACCAACTTAAATGGAGTCTTCATTGTCAACTTCTTGCAAGTTTTTCTATAAGCCCATAACACTGCTGGTACTCTCAAATCCCAATCGTCTCTATTTATACTACAAATCTTCGTTGGCGCTGTCTCTAATATATTACTGAAATATTTGATTGTACCATTCGCTTGTGGGTGGTATGGCGTACTCTTATGATGGTGAACTTTGAATTCCTGATTTAGGGCTTCAATAGTCTTATTAATAAAATGTGTACCTTGATCGCTCATAAGGATCTTCGAGCATCCAAATCATGTTATGATATCATCAAATATGAACCGCGCAGATGTAGTTGCACTACAGTCCTTAACTGCTCTTACTTCTTCCCATCTGGTCAAATATTCTGTCACAATGATGATGTATCGAGCTCCTGTGCACTTTCTTGGTGGATTGATAGGTCCCACAAAATAAATGGCTCATTCTCAAATGTCTGTAAGGTCAGCTGAGGTTCTAAATGCATCTCATCTCTTCTGGAAGGTTTCCCAACTCTCTAGCATACATCGCAGGCTCTGTAGTATTCCTTAGCATCTTTATGTAAAGTAGACCACCAAAGGCCAACTCTAAGAACCTTCTGCGCTACTTATTTCCTCGCATAATTTCCTCCTATGATGCCTTCATGTGCTTCTGTGAGTATCAATGGTATTTTTGCCTCCATAACTTGTAAATCCTGATCTATTGTAGGGTACTGACTTTCAAATGAAAATGTAGATATGAAGTTATGAGTCATACCATACCAATCTGAAGTGGTGAGGCATAGTTCTTATTGTAGATACCAATTGATAGGTGTTGTATCCAAAGTGTTAATGAACTTGTGCACCCACTATTCTTGAGGAATGTTGCTCCAGGCTTCCCTACAACTTCACACATGGTTCTTTGGAAAAATATGACCTGTATATTGAACTTCGCACCCTTCGATGTGGTCTAAAAATAACATTGTCATCAAAGTGTGACATTGCACCCACTCCATGATGTTATTCTTATGTGTTCCCCACCATCTCGTTGGAGTTTCTTTCAAGGATTCATCCAATGCCAACGACCTTTGTTGTACTAGTACAACTTCTTCAAATTCTAGTAAAAATGTTTATAGATGATTCAAACCATAAATGTAGGCATATTACTTACGTCTGTGTCGATCCAGCGAACTTCCCTGGTCAATTTGGCACACCTCTGCATAGAAACTTCATAGATATTGTTCTTCCAGTCCTCCATTTCTTCTTTTGAATCTGATGAGCATGCACTTTCACTTCGCTAAATCAAATTTATGTCTGTTGTAGGATTAATGTAGTCCTGTTGTCTTGCTATCAGTTTGTAAATATTTTCTAGCTCATATGCACGGTCTTCTTCTCTGATGGGATCTATGTATCTGTGACCTTCGTTAGGGTCCAAAGGTTCAATGAACCTAAATCCATTACCCTTGAATGTCATTCTCCTATTCTTTATATCAACAATAATCAAATTGTTGAAGGCCCAATCAACACCCAACAACGCAGGATAAGGGCAACTCTCATCCACAATCTCAATGACTTCAAAGTCTACAAACTTCCTTACCCCGTCGATTTCCATAGGGACATGCTCCAGTCTTCCAAAAGGGCTCACCCCCTGCTAATTAGCCATTTTGATCCTAATAGGAGAGTAAATCAACTTTGTTTTTCCCATCAGTGCCCAAATCTGCTTCGTCATCACATTGGCTTCTGACCCTAAGTTGAGGACCACATAATCTATGTCATAGTCTCCAATCTGAGCATTAAGGTCTAGTTCTTTATTTTTCCTTCTCTTCCTTGATACTTGGTTTATAACCCTACTCAATATAGGGTCCACTCTTCCTATCTCATACTGTCTTATGAGGTGTTGTAGTTCTTGTATGGATTGTTCATCTTTAATTAAGTGAATAAAGGTATGCAAGAAACCTACAAGCTTACTTACCTCTTTTATTTCTCCGAGAGAGGAAGATTGATCGAATGCTAGAGTAATTCCACATTCTTTCACTTCTGGTTGTGCCTTCAATGAATAATACCATTCTCCTCCAAATTCCCTTATAGCCTCCTCAAATGTTTGCTTCGCCTTCCTTGGATCGAACAACTATGTCTTCTCTGCAGCTCTTCTGACCCTTGATTCTTTTGTATTCCTTCCTGGGGTCACTTTGTATTCTCTTGTAAAAACACCTCATCTAGTGATAACAACAAATCTGGGATCCTCTTCGCAAGGTTTGGTTGATATTAATTTGACTTCCTGGTTTCCACCCCATCTTTCCTTAAGTTTAGCCAACAATGTTGGGCACTCTTCGATCACATGTTCAAATGAGTTGCAGTAGCTGCAAGTGGTACAATGGTTTTGACAGTCCCTTTCCAAGTGACCTAGCTATGCACAGTTATAAAAAATGATCTGACCTCAACCTTGACCCATGCCTCCTCCTCATCCTCTTCCTTTGAATCCACCATGAGGATTGAAGTTTCCTATTTTTGGGGAGCTAAAATGCATAGCATTTCCCTCCTAATGCATCTCTCCTTGAATCCTATAAGTATCTCTTGACCTTTCATGCAAGAGGTCATAAGCCCTACAATCCTTCTCATCATGTCCCATAGATTTACAGAATGTGCAGTAAAGATTTGTAGGTGTATGGACATATTTTTGGATGTAGTAACATTCACTAGGGTGATGTCTATTTCTGCATACCTCGCACCAAGGTAGTGTAACCTACTTCAAAGGGATCAGAGCTTCAGAGGCCAAGTACTCATTAAATAGGAGACAATTCTCCTTTTCATGGCCCTCTGATTTGCATCTGATACACCAGATGTCTTCTCTTTTATCCTTTCCCTTGTATTCCTTCATATCTTCAACCTGCAGAGATAAGCTAGTTAACCAAATCAAAATTTGGCTCATACCTGAGATTTCTTCTCCCATAGGGGTTGATTCTAGTTTCATGGTGATCTCCAATGCCTCAGCCTAGGGAGCGATCTTATGTTGCATTAGAGGGAATCTGATGTGTGTCAAGAGGGAAACAATGACCCATTCTTTATTCTCTTCATCTGGAATATGAAAACTCAAATGTAATGTTAAGGTCTTAAACCTCCGATCAAACTCCCAATAGGTTCAACTACTCTTTGCTTGATTTCTTTCAGCTCTGTAATGCACTACGACTCCAACTTGGGTTTCTTGAATTCAACAATCAATGCATTCTTAATGACATTCAATGGTTTAGGTTGTGCAACTCCTTGGACAAATTTCATGTACCAGATCAGTGCATGGTCTCTAAGGGTAGTACTAAATTGATCTCTTTTAACAAATTCGTCAGTGACATTCTTAATACTCCATACAGCTTCGCATAAGAACCATTGTTGATCAGGATCTTCATATCCATATCCCCTAAAGGTGGGTAACCTCATCTCATCTGCCACAGATCTTCCTAGATTTCATGATTGAGTGTGCAATAGGCTGCTTGTACCAGTGCTCTGAGTGCTATGACAACTTAGGTTACTCTAGTTGCTTAATGTTGCTAAAACAATAGGAGGAGTAATAGTACTTACTTCGACGGTAGGCGTAGTTCCTAAAGTCTCTGATTCTTCTCAGTGAGGTTCTTTAGTATTTTATTCCTATTATCTAGCGAACTCTGAATGTTCCTTGTTCAATAACTCTTCTTCTTCTCAACTGTAGAACCCTTCATCCTATGCTAATGGCTCATGACTCTTCTCAAACAGGTTCACCAAAGAGACCTCTCTGAATTCTCTCCCACTTCGTGTGTGTCCAACCTCTATGTAGTTGTCATTGCCTGAGTTCTTGAACATTAGCTTTTCTATATGACCGATTACTGTATCTTCAATATGTTATTCTCATGTAATAACATCTTGATCTTCAACATCAAAAAGTGTGAAAATTTTCCTCCCAGTCCCTTAAAGAAATACCTCTTTGCTTGGTTATATGACTCAACTCTGTCAATAGAAAACTCAGTAATGTGCCCTCCAATAGTGTTATCAAACCAATGATCTAATTCTTTTGACACGGCATTATCAAATATATTGACCTTCTTGATCAGCATCGACGTCCAAACCACAGGTGGTCTAGTTCTTATTTCAAGCTGGGTATCTGCTAATATGGCTAACCACTCATATAACTACTTATGAATTCTCCCAAAGAAAATATCATGTATATCAGTAAAGATATACCTCCACAACCAATCCTCTGCACTAATATTAGGGTTTTTGTTATGAGCTTCAGCGAAGTCCTTCTCTTGTTCTTCTATCCACTTTTGAATCTCTGTCTTCAATGGAAACCACCTTGAAATTCCCTCAAGAAGATCATGGTATCGGTAAAAGAACCATTTGTTGGCATAGGGGCAGACCCAGGGTTCAGCTCTAACAACACACCAACAAGCCCTAACTATTGGCCCTTTCGGCAACACCTCCAAAGCAGATGCAGTCTCACCCGAAGTAGGAATAGGGGGTTGCAGGACACATTTGTCTACAACCAGAGGAAATGCAAAGTGGACCCAGAACAATAACAAACAACAATCTAGTTATTCTCTACCACTCTTAAGCTTACCTTGCAAGTTATATCTTAGATCTAACACAATAATGAAATAAAAAACTAACAGAAAGAAAAGAACACAACATCAACCACATAGGACAACAAGATATACGTGGTTCAACCTCTCCCTAAGGCTACATCCACATAATTGTGTTTCTAGATATATTATGTGAAAACATTCAATTCTATCTATGCACTTGGCTTGCAGATCTCTCTCTCTCTTTCTCTCTTCTCTATCTCCCCACCCTGCGCATCCAGCTTCAGAGTTGACCTTTTCACCTAGATAAATATCTTACAATACAGACTCAATATTACTCTCAACAAAATAATCAACAACTAACAACAACCAAATGTCGAACCCACTTTGGAAGAACCCTCCCAAGTCTTCTACACCTTTATTTATACATTACATGACAATCTTCTAGGTGTCAAAACCCTAGATAACAAAACCCTAGGTCAACTTGACTTGTATTTTTCGGTCTTCGCCAACCTGTCTTTCCTTCTTTTCCGCAAGCTGCTCCAAAGAATCCGTTGGTGGATTTTTCCCCTTGCTGAGTTTTCCGCGATCCATATTCCTTATTGATCTATCTTCCTCAATCTTCTTGGTCAATGTCTCATTTTTCCTTACTTCAATCCTTCTTTTCTTCTTCTTTGACCACTTCGACCCATTCTTAGTCAATGTGCATTCTGCGTAGTTCGTACTTCTCCTTTCTTCCTTAATCTTCATTTTCTTCCATAACCAAGGGCCAACACCCTCACTCTACTTGTAGTCAATGGATATAATATTCTATAGTAATATGGACTTTGAGAGTCCTATGATTTTAATACCCAATGTTTCTCAAATGGTCGAACTCTAAACTAATGAGGATATCTGATCCACGCTCAATGTTTCCTTCACAACGGACAGCTACAATGTCCTCCAACCTTCGGGAGTTTTCCAACCTCAATGAAATATACCCTAACTCCTTTGGAGTGCCAAGTCTCCAGACTCTGAGATCTAGCACCATGTGTCACCAGTGGAAATGGTTATGATTTTCTATGGCCTTCAGAGCTTCAGGATCCCTTGCTCCTATTAATGTTGTGACTCTACTTCCACCGAAGTGTTTCTCTCCTAAATAGTGAGATTTGTCGCCATGTGTCCTTATAATCAACAGTTGGGATCTATCACCTGGGACTCTAGGATTTGGGCCTCTGGGAGTCTTCAATACTTTATGGCCTATTTTCTTCTGGATTATCAGACCTACATACTCTCAGATCTCCTATCACGTGTCCTCCTCTGATCGATGACTCAGATCGACTCTGGACTTCGGGACTCCAGAGGGATTGAACACTTTTTCCCTCTATTTTCCTAAACTTCTGGTCTTCCATATTTGACGATATGTTGACATGTGTTCACTAGATCCAATGGTCCAGAGTCACTTCGGGCTTTCGGGACTTTGGGAACTTCATCTCCTCTACACCTAAGTATAAAAAACCTTCAAACTTCCAGAGTATGAAGGATTCTGAGGGTTAAAAACCATGCTACTTACCTTGATCTGACAGTTGTTGTAGATCATGCCCAGATCTAATGGATGAGATTGATTATCCTCTTGCGTGCTTCTCCTTCCATCTAGACTTCGATCTGACAGTCTATATATGCTCTGACAGATGATCCGACAATAGTTGTAGCTCCTCCTCCTTAGTCTGCACTTTCCTTCTGATGAAGGATTTTTCAAAGGTTTCAAAGGATACGACCTTTGATCTTCTCCTCTGCAAGCCCAAATGCTTGTCCTTTGTTTACATTGCACCTTGCATTCCTCCTGTCGTATGGGACTTATACATTTTTTTCCTTCTACACTCCTTTCATAGGCATTACGCACACATGCACTATTCATGTTAAGCTTTCAGCTTACTCAAGTTCTTAGGGTCTCGACCCTTTTCTCCTCTAATAATGTATTATGCCCTCCTTTCACTCAACACTCATCCTCCCGATCTTGACCAAGACTTTAGCAATGTGTTCGTTTTGTTCACTCCTTGCAAAACTTCACCTCTTGAATCTTGATCTCTGAAAATTCACTTTCGCACTTATTGTGCTCTTTGTGAAGACTTTCACTTCTCCTCATGAGCTTTACCTTCTAGTGTGCCCTCCTGGAAATCTTCTCACAAAAACTCGAAATAGAGTTGTCGCACACTCCTTGCACCTATTCAATGGACTCCTTGCAAAGCCTTCCTCAAAGTGTTCAGTAACTCTAGTATGTCTTCCTCGGAAAACTTTCCCTTCTAAGATTTAAAATGGGTTTGGTGTACCCACCTGGCACGCTCCTCACAGATTCACTCTAAACACAGTTCTTGCACACTCCTTGCACTGACCTTTTAGAGTTCTCTAACAAATCTAAGGTGCACTCCTTTCACAGTCGTGAGAGCCCAAAACCCCTCAGAAACTACAGATAGATAATTCTTCCTACTCCTGCAAATCGAAACACACTTTCACATCTACAACATTCATATAAAAACACAGTAAAAACAAATTCAGAAAGTAAACATTCAATACACAGATAAATACTCAGAAACCTCTTATGTAGGAAAAACTTCTCTTTTCATTAACATATGAATGCATATGCAATGGTTATAAAGATTATATTGCAACATAGTCTTTATCCTTTCTCCTTTCCTCTCTTCTCCACTAACTCTCTCTCTCCTAGATAACTAACTCACTCACTAACAAAATTTGATACAAATATATTTTGCAAAAGTGGTGCTCCTTGAGCCTTCCCTCTAGCTACCTACTTTCATTAATTTACAGCTAATTACATTTACTTGAAAACTAGTCCAAATCGGACCTAAATCCTCCTATCTGTAGACCATTAAAGGCGACTTCACATGCAGCCTATACAAATACAACGGCTGGGATTTCATGGAGCCTTAAAGACTTTAATTTCATTCAATTGCATTAAAATTTTTAATTTGGGTTCAAAATGAGAGGGCTCACACCTCTCTTCCCTCGAAACTCATTCCCTCCAAGTGCACAAATGCCTTGGATTTCTGGTGCATTGCTGAGGTGGAGCGAAGCTCCTACATCACAACTTCAGAAATTGCAAGGACAAGCAAATTTCTTAATGCGGTTCGTCATCAACTACACAGATATTACTAAGGGTTTCATGTGATTACTTAAAAATGGTGTCCCATTCATTTGGGATGAACATGCTCAACGTTCTTCTGATCAACTAAAGCACATTCGTACATCCACTCCGCTATTGAAACCCCCAAATTATAATCAAGATTTTACCTTGCATATCGCGACATACATTACTACTATCAGAATATTGTTAGTCCAAAATGGTGAAGACATTAACAAACATGTTATTTATTAACTCAGTAAAGGCTTAGTTGGCGTTGAACTTTATTATCCTTATGTCCATAAGTTGGCCTTGGAAGCATTTTCATTGTCCAACGATTACGACATTACATTCTGCTTAAAACTACTACCGTTATATATGACGCCAATCCTATGCAATATATCTTGTCACGTCAGATATTGGGAGGTCATTACTCAAAATGGATTTCTTATTACAAGAATTTGACCACAAGTTCTCTACCCCCATATCCAAGAAATCTGTAGTCTTTGCAGAATTAATGAATGATCTTCCTCGATTCATTGATGAATCAGTGGTTCAAGATTCATTACTAGATGAATATGTGTTCCTCATTGACTCTTTTGACCCCTCGTATGGAGACATCCTCAAATGTACAAAGATGATTTCCGTTGCATATACCATCAATCCTGTCACTACATCATCGTTGGTGATACACTTTTCCATCGTGGAGTATATATGGTGTTACAATGATGTGTCATCCAATTAGAAGAAGAAAAAATTCTTAATGAATTCCACTCAGGAGCATGTGGTGGCCATCTTTCTATATTAGCCACTACCCATAAAATCTTACGCGCAGGGTATATTTGGCCCTCAATCTTTAAAGATTGCATGAATGCAGTCCAAAAATGCCACCCATGACAATTTATTTCTAAGAAAATGCATGCACATCCCGCTCCCCTACATCTTGTTGTTTAATTTGGCCCCTTTTCTAAATGGGGCATTGATCTTACTACATGTAAACCCCCTTCTTCTACCAGTCATAATTACATAATTGTGGTCATTGACTATTTCACCAAATGGGCAAAATCCATGCCCACATACTCTTGATGCCAAAACTATAGAATTATTTATATTTAATTATATTATAGCAAGATTCATTGTACCCAGCTATATTGTGACCGATCATGGATCACATTTTTGTAACAACATGATGACTGAGTTATCTATCCTTTTTCATTTTTTCCAAGAGCACTCTTCTCCTTACTATCCACAAGAAAATGGTCAGGTTGAGTCCATTAACAAGGTACTCAAAAAAATGCTCCAAAGGATTATTGGAAATCACAAATCCAATTGGCATATAATGTTATTCTCAACCTTATGGGAATATTGTACCTCTTCCAAGACTTCCATGGGCTTCACACACTTTCAACTGGTGTATGGCTTAGAGGCAATACTACCCAGTTTTCGAGCTCTTTCCCCATACCTCCGTTGAAGAAGAAATATTAATAAGCTTATCTCACCTTGATGAGAGACCTCGTGAGGCCATCATGGCTAACGAATCCCACCAAAAGTGAGTAAATTCACAATATGATAAGAAAATTCTCCCTCGACCTTTTTCAGAAGGTGACTTGGTGTTGATCTACGATCAAGACTGTGATAAACTGGGTGTAGGAAAATTTGAACCATTGTGTCATGGGCCCTATGCTGTAAAATGAGCTATTAAAAAAGGATCCTATGAGTTAGTTGATTACAAAGGAAATATTGTCCTAAAGACCCATAACGGGCTCTACTTGAAAAAGAACTATGCATAAGCCTCGTGCTATCTAGCGCTTTTGTACCATATGTATTATATTATAATATTGTTGTCTTTGTTTTCCTTTTATGTGATAGTGTTTGTTAATATGATTGTCCTACTTAATGCTTGATATGCATATGTCATCGTTTCCCTTACCCTATTATGGATATGCAGATGGATCTAGTCGCACCTCCCAGAATATCACTTCTACTACCTGGGTGATAATTTCACCTACCAACGAAATGGTTAGCTCTGGGGGGATCTATCTAGAACCTGCAATGAACAATGTTGTCGAATACAACACCTTCATTTAACTTCTGAATGAAACATCTTCCTTGGGTATATGTCACATGATAGTACTCCTAGATTCAGAGCTCATCATTTCACACCTCAACGTGACCTACTATATTCGACATCCTATCCTTTTTCGAAAATATTTAAGGGTACGACTCTTGGAACAATCATTTCATTTTATCACTTATGAACACATACCAAGACAATTCAATTCCTTAGTTATCTCACCAACAATTTTTTTATTGAGTTGGCATCTACTTCATCAAAAAGAATTATATTAAAAAAACATTGTATAAACCATCTCATCACACATATATATATATATATAAGAAGAAATCACAAAGCCATATATCCATATACATAAAAGGTGTGTCCAAAAAATATCCAAAATTGGTATAACATAAAAAAATTGGGATTTCCTCCCATATATATGCAACATAAAAAGCACCAAAAGTCCATCATGCTAAAGAACACTAGTCATCTCGAGGAGCCCTATGGTCATTATAACAAATGACTTCTCACGCAACCTTCCGAAAAAGGTTCCCAAACCAGTTCCCAACACCTACTACGCTCCTCTGCATACGCAGAGGTATATCATCCATATGTGGCATTGGAATTCCCACAGTCAAACAATCGAGGTTCTCCTCGAGATCCTCCAAGAGATTTGCATCAACTCTCCCACCATGAGATCCTCTCCTAATGTTGAGTTATTCACCTCAACTAGTCAGTGGTGACATACTTGTTGGATGTACTAGCGCACAATCTATCCATCACAAATTATTTGTTATGTTACACACAAAAACATTTATATATCATAAAATCACAAAAACATTAAAAATATAAAACAAAAATATACTGAAAATTGTATCTTTATTATCGAACTCATCATTAAATCTCTCCCCCTTAGGGAGAACCATATCTAGATTGTCATGGTAATCCACACCATCACATGTATAACCATCTATCACCACTATCTAGAGATCCCAATATCGAAAAAATTTGGTGTCAAACTGGAATTGTGCCCCCCCCTGAGTTGGGACAATAGATCTGTCCATTTCTTCATAGTCATATCTTTATACCCAACATATGCCACCACATCCCATGGTCATGATGAAGGAACCCACTCGAAAAATAAAGATATAAAAATGGATCCATAACAAAATTGCTTTTTTCAACCCAACTTGCACTTGGTCAACTGGTCCTTCATATTTACAAACACTACAACACACCAATTATATACTATAGGGGATAGACTCATAACGGTATAATCTACTTGGATCCTCGAATCCAAGTGTGGCCCAGTACTCCCTATCGCCCATGTAATGGTGAATAACATGGTACATAGGGTCAAGTCCACTCCCTGACTAATTGGAATCTTGTTTTTTCTCTTTTGTCTACCTAGATGACAGTGAAGGGCCACATATTCATCCACCCAATCTGCACCACCCCTCTTGCCACCTACCAGGACTATGGTGGAAAGAGGGGTGGTGCAGATTGGGTGGAAAAATATGTGTCCCTTCACTGTCATCTAGCCGCATTGCTTGGAAAAGTAGGGTAGAAATCCCAATCAGAAGCAATGAAGGAGAAGTTTCATACCTTCAGGGGAAAAAGGGGGTTGGATGTTGTGAACATCAATGATAGCAGTGTCTGGTTTGCAACATAGGTGTTGGCTTGCAAAGTACTGATGAAATGTTGCAAGGTCAAATTTCCTAATGCAGTAGTCACAACCACATAAAAGTTCACAGAGGGGTTCCATATTAACTGGGCCACATTCTTAGTGAATCAATTTTTGACAGATTTCATAGAGGCCTAGGAAAAAGGAACAAAGTTTCATTATTCCTTGCTTGTTATTTTTATTGCACTGGTAGGATGGTAGGAACTAGTTTATTACCAATGTATGAGAATATTCAGGAAAGACATTGTAACTGCATGGTATGGAAACTTATGGCATACGCCAAACAAACGAAGTAAAATAGAAAATAGTGTTACATTTTATGTATACTTTGACGTGATCAGGTACATCATGACACATACACCATGCATCATTGTCCAGACAGTAGAAACCTATCAAGACATTGCATGATTTGAATAAGGGATGCGCCATATGTATGTACAAGAAGAAAATGAACCTACACACCAATCGTTTATGACCAGCTACAAGTTGACAACAAAGGATGTATGTGTAATCACTAACAATTGGGAAGCCGAGTGGAAAATCCCATCAGAACAAATGGGTCACCCATAAGATGAAGCAAAACAGGACATGGATGACGAATATATAGGCGAGGGGAAATGGAATCGCTAGAGCAGTGGTGCAGTGGAAACAAATTGCAGCTACATGGTATGCCAACTTATGGCATACGCCAAACAAACTAAGTAAAATAGAAAATAATGTTACATTTTATGTATACTTTGACATGATCAGGTACATCATCACACATACACCATGCATAGTTGTCCATATAGTAGAAACCTATCAATACATTACATGATTTAAAGAAGGGGTGCACCATACGTATGTACAAGAAAAAAATGAACATGCACGCCAATGGTTTCTGACTAGCTATAGGTTGACAGGAAAGGACATATGCCTAATCACTAACAATTGGGAAGCCGAGTGGAAAATCCCATCATAAAAAATGGGCCACCCATTAGATGAAGTAGAAAAGGACATGGATGACGAATATCTAGGCGAGGGGCATGGGAATGGATAGAGTAGTGGCACATGAAATATGATAGGACCATCAAAAAAATAAGCACAGTCCCCAGTCCCCACAATAGAAGTAAAATGAAAAGATAAGGGGAAGGAGCCAATAGGGGGTGCACACAAAAAGATGAAAGCACACAAGGAAACCCCAGTCTATAATGTGACCAATGATGACATGGACTGGATTGGTTACCATGTAAGGGATTTAGTAGAGGAGGCCATCGAGGAAGCAACCAAGAAACAAGAAGAGATGAATAAGCAAGTCCAGGAACAATTAACACACATGCAATAGCTCTTGGAAGAAACCATAATTACACCAGAGCACATATTAGGTGGACAACCAAGCACTAGTTCAATAGAGGAAGAACATATGACCAATCTACCTCTGAACGAGCTAGCTACTAGGTGCAAATCATTACAAATCAAGACGAATGAAATTGAGTTCCCAACAAATGAACTACAAGAATACATGAAGACACTAAGCCACTTAATTATATTGGTGTCACAAATGCCTATACACATATTACAAATCTTGCAAGTAGGCATTTTGCATGAGATTAGGCTCCGCACATATGAAGAAAATTGTGAAATTACCAAAGTGATGGATGAAAGGGCTTAGTTGTAGCAACAATACAAAACTTTTATACAACAAAAGACTTAAGTTGAAGGAAAAGTAGAAGAAACAATGAAGGAAAAGAATGACATCGAGGAAAGGGAACAAAGAGCTCTAAAAGAAAATCATGAACCTAAGATAATGGAGCATAATACATAAGTGACCTTCTAGAAGTTATACAAGGAAATCCCATAAATACCAATAGTAGTAGAGGCTATTATGGAAGAGCAAGTATCGAATATCGGCGAATTCAACAAGGTATTTCACACAAGAATCAAGGACTTATAATTGCACAGTACACCGAGAACACCACTGAAGGAAAGATAAGGATGGGAGAGAATGACAATGAGAGTCGTAGCCAACATCAATAAAGGGGAGGAGGAATGTGCAAGAATCTGCAAGGAAAGAATGCAAATCTGGACATATTTGGTAGAATATCAAGAGATGAAGGTCATGGAAGAAAAATTAAGGGAAGCACAAGAAAAGGCCCAAAAAGAATTAGAAATCATAAACACCCTTCCTTCAGTTGAACAAATGACAACCATTTTGTCATAGAGGAAGTCATACATGGAGTTTGAAAATATGCAGGATCAATAGAAGATCCTTCAATAGTTCTTAGGACCACTGCAGGAAGAAGCATTGAAGGTGGTAGGAGAATTGGCCACTGTGTAGGGAAAGGCGAAACAAGTAGCACATGAGACAGAAGAAAATATTACATCCCTAATTGCATTCGGTGTTAAAGAGATTGTGAAAACTAAGGCATAAATAATCAAGGAAGTTGTGGTAATGAAGGAAGCCTCCCAAAAGTTCATCCAAGCATGGAGGAGTGTGAAATAGGAATGAGTGGCTTAGGACGAGCCACAAGTGAGTGTTGTGGGCCTATTGGATAGGAATTGTGGAAATAATATTCATGAAAATCCTATGTATGGAATATGTGTGCAGAGGAAGAAGAAGAAGAAAGACAAGGAAGGCTCAGAAGTGCGCATTTGAGGCATATTTAGCAGAACAATGTACATTTTAACCTTGTACAATATTTTACTGCAAATATATTTTCAATAAAAGAATAGAAAATATACAATCGAAAATACACAGATTACACATATAATTTTCCCCTGGAAACCCAAACTTGGAAAAGTAGCATATTCTATATTCATTCATAATGATACATTGTTTACAATAAAATATACATATAGGAGCCACCGACATCCAAAACCCTAACCCAATGACATAGATTAGTCAACAACCCTAATTCCTTAACCAGAAATAGAAAACCATCGACAAAAACCACGTGTTGAAAAACCACCCAACAATGGACATGAAAAACGAGGAAAAAATGTGACATGTTTCCCGAGGTAAAAAAAAATTCTCAAGGGAACTTCCCCTGAACCCCTACGCAGGGGAGATATCTCCCCTCTGAAACCCCATTGCACGCTCAGTGTAATGTAGCAGACACTTGAGCTAGTCACGCGAAGAATATAACACATACCCAATATTCTCCCACTTGTTGTTTTCTTTTCATACAAGGGGTTAGAGGGTTATATAGTCAACAATCCAAGGCAACAATGCCCATGGATCCTCTGCACCAAGAGAACTTCTTAATGCTCATATATTTTGTTAATGAATCTACAAAATTCTTCCAATGGGATTTCTTCGAGATGACAACCCCACTAGATCACAAGCCTCATTCTTATTCAAGGCTACCATTTCTTCATCCATGGCCTTTTTCCATATCTTTCCATCCCATGAATCCATTGTCTCCCTGAAAGGTCTAGGATCATCATTAGTAAAAGACAAAGAAAAATTTGAATAGAAATCAAATGGCATATACCTTTCTGGTAGCCTTCTTTCTCAAACTGATCTCCTCAATACTAGAGTATGAGGATATTCTTCTTTTGATTCTTATTCTTTTGTAGAGTCTGATTCATCATTCGTTAAATCAAACTCAATTTTCTATGTTTCTTCCTTACTTGGTAGGACTTCTTGTTTAACAACATCCTTCATTTCTCTAAATTCGACATCTTGGCTATACACATCTTTCTTAGTTTATGGGTTCCAAAGATTATAACCTTTGAGGGCATCTTTATACCCAATAAAGCTAAACTTTTCATCCTTCTTGTCTAGCTTACTCATGTTTTCCTTTGGAACATGAACATAGGACTCACAACTAAATACCTTGAGATGTGTGAGAGATGGTTTATTACCAGTCCATACCTCTTGCGGAGTCTTGTCATACAACACTGATGAGGGTGTTCTATTGACTAGGTAAAATGCAGTACCCATTGCCTCTATCCTGAATTATTTCCCTAACCCAACACCACTTAGCATGCACATTTATTTTTCCATCAACTTCCTATTCATCCTTTCTAGAACTCAATTTTTTTGAGGTGTATATGGATTAGTCTTATGCCTTTATATACCACTCTTCTTACAAAATTCTTCAAATTCATTCCCATGGAACTCTCCGCCATTATCTTTCCTCAACACCTTAATTATTTTCTCTGTTTGATTCTAAACGAGAGCCTTAAACTCTTTAAAAAATTCAAAGACTTCAGATTTCTTCCTAAGGAAATATATCCAAGTATTCCTCGAGAATTCATCTATAAATGAGACATAGTACATAGATTCTCCCAATGATGGAACCGACACAGGTCCAAACACATCACTATGAACTATTTGTAACATTCCTTTTTCCCTCATGGCACCAAAGGGGAACCTTACCCGATTATGCTTCCCATATATAAAATGTTCATAAAAATAAAAATCCAAAGAGAAATTAGACATACCTTCAACCATACCTTTAACATGTAGTAGTCGAAGACCCTTCTCTCCGATATGCCCTAGTCTTTTATGCCACAACATAACCTTTTCTCCAGAGATTATAGGAGTTATTTCTTCTTCAACGCCAATATCAGGAACCATGGAACTATTACACCCATCACTAATAGTTGTTCCTTGCATCTTATATAGAGTTCCAAACCGAACTCCCTTCATCAACACCATTGCTCCTCAAACCATCTTGCAGGTTTCCTTTTCAAATATTGTTTTTACCCCTGCATCATCCATTTTTTTTACAGAAATTAAATTTCTAGCCAATCTTGGGATGTGCATAACACCAGGTAGTGTTCTAATCCTTCCATCTATGAGACTCAACTTGAATTTTCCTCATCCCATGATTATGGTTGTTGATTCATCACCTAGGAAAACATCACCTCCATCATACATTTCATATTCATAGAACCACTCCCTGTGGGGAGTCATATGAAAGGATTCACCTGATTCAACCAACCATGCCTCATGATCTTCATGTCTTCTTGAAGAAGCCAAGTACACATTCCCTCCTTCTTCCTTGGAGGTATTTTCTTATGTATAAGGAGCTTCTTAAGATCCCTTCTTTTTCTCAATTTTGTATGTACACTACTTGTAGTGCCCTTCTTTCCCACATCTCCAACATAACTTTACAAAAATTTTGGTATATTTAGATCTACCCTTAGACTTAGATCTTCCACTTGAGGACTTATATCTATTTATTTCTTGGGAGTGTCCTCTTGCAAATAATGTGTTAGTACTCTGTCCTTCCATGTTCTTTCATCTCATCTCCTTCGACAACAAGGATGAGACCACTTCATCAAACTTCAAAGAATTTTTATTACTACCTATGGCCACAACTAGACTATCCCACGAGTCTAGTAAAGGGCATAGTAAACTGATACACTTATATTCATATAAAATTTTAATCTCAACAGATACTAACTGACTTACCATAGTATTGAAGGTGTTCAAATTCTCTACCACTGAGTATCCATCTCTCATCCTCAGGTTATACAACCTATTTCTTAGTAAAAATTTATTTACTAGGGACTTAGACTGATAAAACTTCCCCAACATATCCCATAAATCTATGTTTGTATCTTCCTCTGACAAATTCAGTAATACTGAATCTGAGAGACATAATCAGATTCTGTTGTTCGCCTTCTGATCCAACTTTTTCCAGTCATATTCTAAAGTTCATATAGGTGCAGTACCTATATACATCGTGATCCACTGATATTTGTCGACCAATAGATCTTCCATATTGAGCTTCCATAACTCAAAACTTTTCCCATTAAACTTCTTGATCTCCATTTTCGATCTACTCGCCATTTATGTTCACCTGAAAAATCAATACCACAGTTCTCCCACTATAACAAGGCTTCTCACATTCCTGAGCCAAACCCTTGACCACAAAGGTGTCCCCCTAAAGACAATAAATCTCTAATACCAAATGTAGATTTTAACCTTGTACAATATTTTACTGCAAATAGATTTTCAATAAAAGAACAAAAAAGATACAATGGCAAATAAACACATAACACAAATATTTTTCCCTTGGAAACCCAAACTCAGAAAACCAACATATTTTATATCCATTCATAGTGATAGATTGTTTACAATAAAATATACATATAGGAACCAACAGAATACAAAACCTAACCCAATGACCTGAATTAGTCAACAACCCTAATTTATTAACCTGAAATAGAAAACCATCGGCAAAAACCATGTGCCGAAAAAACCTCCCAACAATGCACATGAAAATCGAGGCGATACGAAAAATGAGGCAAAAATGTGACATGTTTCATGAGGAAACAAATTTTCTCGAGGGCTCTTCTTCTTAACCGCCGCGTAGGGAGGCTATCATCCCCCTCTACACTCGATGAAATGTAGTAGAAACTAGAGCTATTCATGCAAAGAATATAACACATACCCAAAAAACAATGCACAATAAGAAAAATGAAATAAAGGAATAAATAAGAGAAGAAATCAAGAGAAGAAAGTAAGAGAAGAAAGTGGGAGAAAAGGAAGGATGACAACCTGACATTCTAAAGATAGAAGAACATGGAAAAGTAGGAAGAACATCAGTCAGAGTGAAAAAGTGGCATGTAGGCATCAAAGAAGGAAATGCAGCCCAAAAAACAAGTCAAATTGAGTTGACATGAATTTTAATAGGGTTTGGGATAAACAAAGTAGGGTTTTAAGCCCTAGAATTCATGTATAAATATGTAATGGGTTGGGATAAAGGGGCTCTTCTCGAGAGGTAATGTGGAGTCTATTCTGATTTGTCGATATTTCATGTCAATAAGGAGAGTGAGAGAGTAGGATGAGAATGAAAGAGTCTATGTATGAGTTTTTAGGAGATGATACAAAGAAAAAGAGAGGCTTGCACTACAAAAATACTAGTCTAGGAGAAGAAAAAGATAACATGATGTATCTTTGTAAACGCAATGTGAAATCCTAAGACAATTGCATAAAGAATAATAAAGAAGGCAACCATTGTGGACGTAGCCCAAAGTTGGGTGAACCACATTAAATACTATTCTTACTATCTTTTATGTGATTGATCATGGATACTTTCTTTATGCATGTTAGAATATATTTGTCTTATGTGTACACAATAGATATAATTGTTACAGTAACTAGTTGATGTTTTAATCTGATTTATAATGGTAATATGAGTCTAAATTTTCTAAGTAACATAAGGATAGAAAATATTGAATAACACGCACAAAACCGATAAGTAAGAATGAATAGAATGATCACCTCCCATTCTCTCACTACTACATAAACTTGGTCCCCACAGCCCCAATAGAAGCCTCAGGTGAGACTTCACTTGCATGCAAGTGATGCCAAAAGGGCCGGTGTGTGAACAATTTTGTTGTTCAATATAAGTTGATCCTAGGGTCTTACAACCATGTGCACACCAATAGTTGTCTCATAGTGCCACATTGGAACAAGTAAATGAAGAAACCCTATGCATTTTGTTTTATGCATCATAAATAATACATGTTTTTGTTGGCATGTTTTTAGACAGAGGCAGAGTATGCGTGTTTGTCATTGATGGAGAAGATCAGCACAATCAATAGCATAGTGATAATGGCAAGATCAGCAGTGTAATCTCAGAAGGAGGAAAACAATCAAAGAATGACAAAGGTTTCATTTTGGAGTTTCGCAGATTGGGAAATCCAAAGGAAAGAGGTTCGAACTCACGATATGCGAAATCGTGATAACAATCCTGAGCATTGGAGTCATAGGACACATGGAAAGTGATTGAAATTTCACCGACATACATGTTGGAGGAGTCAATGGAGCATGGTGTGTGAACTCGCAATATGTGAGATCACAAAAAGATCTAGATTGTCGAATCATCAAGATCGTGGACCATTGATCAGGCCTGACGAAGGCCCGTGAAGTTGCAAAATCACGATAATATCTTGACCGTTGATCCGAGAGGGACATATGGCAAGGGATTAATTTCTCACTTACTAGAAATTCAAAGGAAGGAAATTCTCTAACCTTGCAACTTGCGATATGAGAAATCACGATAAGGTCTGGCCCATGGTCATAGACAAGGTCACATTGTCGAAGGCTTAAGGGAAGAAGCTAGCGGTGTTAAGCTCCATCTCGGAGTCTCGGCGATTGCGACTTGGAGTATCGAGATCCTTCATCATAGGAATCGTGATATGCGAGATCGCGATGAGATATGGACCGTTGAATCATTGGAGATCTCGAACATTGATCAAGCTCGATAAAGTTCATAAGTTCACAAAATACGAAGCACCTTTTAGTGTAGCCTATGGTCACCATCGGTGGTCATGTGAGGGGAATAAGCTAATGGTGCTAAGCTCCATCTCGGAGTCTCGACTATTGCGACTTAGAGAGTCGAGATGCCTCATCCCCAAATCCACGAAACACGAGTCACAAAAGCACCTTCTGAACAGGTGTGTGGTCACCGCCTGAGGCCACATGTGAATGGAAAGGTGAAAGGTTCCAAAGGCACAAGGCTCAATAGGTTCACAGTGTAACTGCTAGAAACGAAGGATGGTTTCTGCTAGAGAAATCGAAGAGACTTCAGGGTGATTGCCAGAGAAGATGAAGAGTCTTGAGGCATGTTCCAGTGGAATGAAGACTGTTCATAGAGGCTATTGACATATGTAAGACCGTTGGAGCCTGGAACTGCAACAAAGGGAATGAGCTCGACTGTGAAAGAGAAGACAAAGAGTATCGACTGCTATAGAGGCTAAGGAATCTCAACATAATGCCCAATGATGATGGACGCATGGGTTTAACTTCCAGAGAAGTTGAAGAGTTGCAATGATGATCAGGAAGAGCACTTAACATGGGAAGAGCATGCAGAAGCATTGTGAATAGAGGATGCAGAAGATGTACTGAGGGGATAAAAACATAGAACAGAGAAGAGAATGGGGGTTGTTGAGAGTGATTCATGGGTGTAGAAGGAATTAGAGTGCAGCGGCTGAAATGCACAGAAGAGTAATGGTGCATTGAAGGGACATGGTGCACAGAGTATAAAAGGTAGAAGAACATAAAGCATAAGGAAAGTGTGCAGGATGACACCGATGCATGTAGAGAAGAGAAGTGTAGCAGAACAACGATGAGACTAGTAAGCCATTGATAAATATTGTATCACTGTAATAAATTTACAGACAACAAACATTATATCTCAGGGTGGTAGGGAGGTGCTAGGAAGGACTTTTTTCCTCAGAGGTTCAAGTGGGTGCTTGAACATAGGGAGTTGTAGCTTCCATC
>SNQJ01S0031480.1:77154-88165 GCA_010110895.2 Picea sitchensis | reverse complement strand
CTTTTTAGTAAGTTTAGACATCATGAAATTTCGAAAGTGGATACCGTGATCAGTGACAATAGCTTGGGGAACACCAAAATGAGCTATGACATGATTAAAAATGAACAATGCTGTGGTCTTTCTAGTGTTGTCAAATGTCGGCATCACCTCGGCCCATTTTGTAAAGTAATCGATAGCTACAATAATGTATCCATGCCCCCCGACCGAGTGAGGGTGACATGTCATGAAATCGATGCCCCATTTCGCAAAGGGACCAACTGAGACCACAGGGTGAAGAGGAGCGAGATGTGACCGTATCTTGTTATTATAGGTCTGACAAGCATGGCATTTTTGAACGACGATTATGCAGTCGTTAAATAAAGAAGGCCAAAAATACCCTGCTCGTAAGATCTTCTAGGCAGTAGCATACCCAGACATATGACCACCACAGGCTCCAGAATGGCAGTCATTCAGAGCTTTCTCGGCTTCGTCAAACGTTAGGCAGTCATTCAGAGCTTTCTCCCTCGACGATAAAGAGTATCTCCGAGGATAATATATTGACGAGCTTGGTATCGTATTCGACGTCGCTCAGTACTAGACAAAGTTGGCCAGAAAGTCTGGGTTTGGAGATATATAGTGATATCACCATACCAAACATCATCAGTGCTAATAAGGAAAAGAGATTCATCGGGTAATGAATCAGCTGCTACATTTTCCGTTTTAGAATAGGGAAAGTCGCATATCAACTCAGCAAATACTAAGGATTTATTGGACTTGGCACGTTCGAATTCCAAGTCAAACTCCTGGAGTATCACAATCCATTTGGAGTATTTCCCCCCTAGAAATTGATGTGTGAGAATGTGTTGCATAGGGTTGCAGTTAGAAATCACTGTAGTCTTGCGCGAGAGGATATAGTGCCGGAAGCGTTGTACGGCTTGGACGGCAGCCAAGGCCAGTTTTTTGACATGCAAATACTTGATTCAGTAGGTGTTAAACTTCAACTCAAGTAGTAGATAACATGTTCATCGTTAGCATCATCCTTTTGGACGAGAACCATACCAATGGTATAATCCGAGGCAGCAAGGTAAAGGAAATAATTGCGACTGTAATCAAGGGGAAAGAGAAGCGGAGCATGCGTTAGGGACAATTTCAAAGCTTCAAAAGCATTGTTGGCGATGGTATCCCAGACGAACTCTGAACCCTTTTTGAGGAGCCGCGTAAAATCCACGAGTTATCTCGACGTAATTTGGGATAAAACGACGAAGAAAGTTTTCTTTCCCCTACAAACTTTGTAACTGGCAAAGTGTAGAAGGAGGAGGGAGATTAAGGATCGCCTCAACCTTTAAAGGATCCACCTGGATCCCTTGACGTGAAACGATAAAACCTAGAAGTCGGCTAGATTCCACACAAAAAATGCACTTATGAGGATTCAAACGTATACGATAGAACCGACAACGGACGAAAATGTCTCAGAGGTGGGTTGGGTGATCGACTCGACGCATTGAATGAGCGGGTAAATTGTCCAGATATGGTTGAACGATGTGCTTGATATCATGGAAAGCATAAGACACAACACATTGAAAAGTTGCGCCAGCGTTCTTGAGACCGAAAGGGAGTTTCCGATAGGCAAAAGTACCCCAAGGACAAATAAAAGTGGTCTTATGTTAATCCTAAGGAACAATGTTGATTTGATTATACTTGGAGAAACCATCCATCAGAGAGAAGATTTCACTTCCGGTGCAATCGTCGACAATCTGACCGACGAAGGGGGTAGGAAAGTTGTCTTTGGGACAAGCTTTGTTGATATCCCTATAATCAACGCATAAACGAATTGTGCCTTGTTTCTTGTCGATCGGGACAAGATTGGAAATCCAGTCTGTGAGAGCCATTGGATAAATAAAGACGGCTTTAAGAAGTTTCTCGACTTTGAGTTTGATAGCAGCCGCTTTACATGGGTGAACGGGACGAAGGTGTTGTCGGACGAGTTTAGCGTTGGGGTATGTCTTTATCTCATGTATCACAATTTCAGGGTCGATACCCGACATTTCTTCGTAGCTCTAGGCGAAGATGTCGCGAAACTCTTTGAAAAGGGATGTGTAGGTGATGAGTTCGTCAGAGGAACATGAAGCTTCAATATGGACATTTTCGACGATTCCAGGTTTGACGGATATGTTGAGGGGAATCGTGGGTGAGATATTGCTTAAGTTCTATTAGCGTCAGAAGTCACTCCTAGATTGCAGCAGGAGCAGAGCCCAACGCCCATCAGTTTATGTCACGATTTGCTTAATGGGGTGATCAAATGGAGGTTAACTCAAACAATGTGGTTCTAACTCCGAAACTAGGCTAGGCTTGCATGGGCAAGTGAGGTCTTAGATAACTTCAGACAGTGAGTTGTAGTAAGGGTGAGTAGGGGGAAGACTTGTATCAGAGAGATGGAAAGGTCTGTCATAAACATCAGGTTCCTAACAGACTATGGAATAAGACATCTAAACGCAAGATCTTCTTACGCTCAAACGCAGAAAACCAGAGACAACAATAGTGCCACAATAAATCCTTTATCACAACATAATTGCCATAATTCGTGCGAATCAGTCGATCACGAACTCTCTTAGTATAAGATGAAAACTTAGATGGGAAAAGAAAGACTGTTTGAAATTAAACAAGAAATCTTACATACAGATGCATAACCAGAGCTAGGATATCTGTTAAAACTTTACAATCGGGAGCTTCGCTCTACCATCGATACTTACAAAATACAAAGACTGAGTCTATATACTCAGGAAAATTCATCTCACAGAGGCATGTCCAGTCGCTCAAGGCTTGGTGTCCCCTCAGTCAAACTCATACTGATATMTTCCTTTAAATCCCACCTTAACTACGCATGGCTCCTGTAAGGAGGGTAGCTGAGCCATGAAGTGCTCGGCTAGCGTGCACAGACTTCTCTTTCGAGTCGAGGACTTCGGCACAGATTTGTTGAGAGAATCGATACACAGGGCTTCTGCGAGCAGGCGGCTCGTCAGACCCTCCATCCCCCTCATTTAATGAACGAAAGGAGGTTTCAACCACCCGCTCTTGCCTTCATTTAGTTCACTGCTAGGAACCGTATTAAGAGTGGGTCCAATGGCACCTGGAGATCGCGATGACCCTCATCGCAACTGAACTCGACGCCTTTTCCCTCCTTCACGCAGCTCCTTCCTCTCCCCAAGTGACTATGGGCTGTGACCATATGCTTTCGGCGTTCGCGAATATGAAATGGCTAACCTTCGCTGAATGAAATCGCGATGAGCGATATGCTGAGACGGCTCAATCTGGCACCACGTGCCCCTGTAGATCTGACGGCCCTTAACTCTCTCGGCGATACTATGGGACCCGATCTGGGATTCTCTTAGCACCTGGTGCATCGAAAAATAATAGAGCTTCTCTTTGCGTGTTGGAGTCGCGATGGGCGAAGCGTCGAGATGGCGCTATTTGCTGCCAGGTGTCCCCTCTGGATGGACAGCTGAAAATGCTTCGTGATATCACGGGCCCCACCTTCTACGCTTTCAACACTATCGGGGTTCGGGGTTTCGTGATGCTGAACAACATGAAACTCTCACCCTACGAACTCCCGATCGTCGAAATGCCGACCTGGCCAGATCTTGCAACACGCGTCACTGGATCGGACGACCCAGATTCAACCTTGAAATATAAGGACTTTCTTTGGTGCTATATGTCAGGTACCTGGGTAACCCCGAGATCCCGATGACCGTTGATCTACTTCGTGGATGGATCTCGGCTGAAGACATCAAAATCTTTCCCGCTCGCTTGACTCGTAACCAAAAAGTTGGTCCTTCCGCTATTGCACTTGGGCATTTCGTGTGCAATCTACAGCCCTGGGTGCTTCTGCGCCAAATGACAAAAATAATCGCTAACATTAGGCTCCATGGGGGATAGAGTTGTCCCTGCGATGCTCTAAGAACTCCTTCCGCAGCTTCAGTGCCTCGCTATTGGGCTATGGAGTCACTTATTAGGCCGAAAAGATGCAAAAAGAAACTAAACAAAGAACTAAAGGATAATATTTACAAACAAGGGAGCCGTCTGAGGCTCAAATAAAACATTTCTTCAGAAAATGCCCATTCACTAGGCTGCTGAAAATCTCTTCACCCTCCAGATCTTGCAACTCATATGTGTTGTTGGAGAAAATCTCAGAGATCTTGAAGGGGCCAATCCAGAGGGCATCAAACTTGCTGTGTTTTCCTTTATCCTGCCTGGGGGCGTCCCACTTGAGTACCAAATCCCCGATCTCGAACTCTTTCTTCTTGACCTTCTTGTTGAAAGTCTGCTTGATCTTTTCCTGGTGGCTATGAGCTGCGGTCCTCACCTGCTCTATGATCTATTTCACTTCTACTATCTGATGGATCCTCCTGATCATATGATCTGTTTCTCCATCATAGTCTTGAAAGAATTTCACCACAGGTAAGGCGAGTTGTGTAGGAAAAACTGCCTCTTCTCCGTAGACTAGCTGAAAAGGTGAAGTGCCCAGAGATTTCTTCGTTGTCACACGATCAGCCCACAGAGCAAACTTCAATTTTGAATCCCAGGCCCTTTTGTTGTCTTCCAACAACCTTTTGATGATCCTTATTAGGCTTTTGTTGGAGGACTCTGCTAAACGATTGCTCTGGGGATAGTAGGGGGTGGAGTGAATTAGTGAGATCTGGAACTGCTCACAGAACTTAATTAGAGGCTCAAACTTGAAAGAAGCAGCATTATCGGTGACGATCCTGTTGGGACAGCCAAATCTGGCTATGATATTCTCCAGGAAGCTAATAATTACTTTGTGAGATGTACTTCTGGTGGGGACAGCTTCTATCCACTTGGTGAAATAATCTGTTGCTGTCAGGATCCATCTGTGTTGACCGCTTGATGGAGGATGAATTTCTCCAATGAAGTCCAGCCCCCACTGCTGGAAAGGTGCTGGAGATACTATAGGCTTCAATGGCAGTGATTTGAGCTGTTGCTTTCCTAAGAACTTTTGACACTTGATGCAAGCTCTGATTCCTCTGCAGACATCAGTGAATAAGGTAGGCCAGTAATATCCAGCCCTGAGGATCTTATGAGCTATGGTTTTCCAGAAATGATGCCCCCCACAAAGGCCTTCATAGAAATCAAACATGACTTTCTGGGCTTCTAGTGGGTTCAAACATCTCAGCAGCATCCCCGAAGGATCTCTCCAGTACAAAACTTGCTCAATGAGACAATACCTAACCACCTTGAGCTTTAAAGCTCTTGTCCTGCTTTTACCCATTCCATCTGGAGGCTTCAATTCCTGCAGAAAGTACAGAATGTCACGATACCAGGCACAGTCTGCCAGCGATAAGCCATCTTGAGAGCATTGGCGGGGCAACTCAGTTTGCTGAGTTCCTGAGCGAGTGTTAAGGAAACTAACTCGAAAGGCTTCACAATTAGATTCAGCCAGTAGCTTGGCTAGACCTTGCCCCTTGACCAACTTGGTGGGATTTATTTCCAAGTCAAATTCCAGAATTTTTGCTATCCATTTGCCTCTTCTCCCATCTATGTCTGGCTGTACAAGAATGTCCTTTACAGAAGCTGAAGGAACGTATGCTGTCACCTTCGAATGAAAGACATAGATCCTGAAAGATTTGAGGGATTTCACTAAGGCATAGGCCTGCTTCTCCATGATCTCATACCTGGTCTCCGCATCTCTTAATGCCTTGCTGAAGAAAGTGATGGGTTTCTCATGCCCCTTCAAGTTTTTCTGTAACAAGACCGTTGCTACTGTATCAAAAGAAGTAAAGGAGAAAATTAGGAATTCTTTGGAATAGTCAGGACTGATCAGCACAGGTGTCTCAGTCAATTCCCTTTTTATTTGGTCAAAAGATGCCCTAGGCTCAGCGGTCCATTTCACCTCGTTTCCATTTCTGAGCATGGCCGTGATGTGTTTCACTAGCTCGGAAAAATTTGAGACAAACCTCCTTAGAAAATTGATTTTCCCTAAAAAGGCCTGAACCTCTTTCTTAGACCTGGGAAGTGACAAAGTTTAAATTTCCTCCACCCTGCTGGGATCAATTCTCACTCCCTCTGCTGATACTATATGGCCCAACAACTTCCCTTCCTGCATAGCGAACAAAGATTTCTTGGGGTTTAGGGATAGGCCGAACCTCCGACATTTCATGAAAACTTTCTTCAAGTGGCAGCGGTGCTCCTTGTCTGAGCTGGAGAAGACTGTGATGTCATCAAGATAGATTACCACGAATCGGTCCTTCTCCCCGATGAAGGCTATATCCATGGCTCGCTGAAATGTTGCTCCTGCATTCATTAGTCTGAATGGCATCTTGGCATACATGAATGTGCCCCAAGGAGTGGTAAAGGTTGTCTTCTCCCAGTCCTCAGGCATGACCGATATCTGATTATAGCCAGAAAAACCGTCGATCATGGAAATCCTAGATGCACCAGTTACCCTTTGCAGTATGTGCTCCAAGTTGGGCAGGGGATAATTGTCTTTCTTTGAGCTCCTGTTCAGGTTCTTGAAGTCGACACAAAGCCTGATTTATCCACTTTTCTTCCTCACGAGAACCAAATTGGCTACCCATTCAGAATATCTCAAGGGGACAATGATCTAGGCTTCTAACAACTTCTTCACTTCTTTCTCCATAACGGGCAACAACAGGGGATTTATCTACCTTAGCTTTTGCCTTAATGGCTTAGCCTCTTCCTTCAACGAGATCTTATGCTCAATGATAGATGTGTCATACGTCTTGAGGTCTTCGTATGTCCATGCAAACACATCGGTGAACTCTCTCAGCAACTGCGTATATTCGACCCTCTGTTCTTTGGTCAAACTGCTTGACAATTTGATGAACCTAGGCTCCTCCTGTGAACCAATGTTGCATTCAGCTATATCAACACCTTCATACGAAAATCTACCCTTTACTGCCACATCGTTCCCATCGAACAATCTTTCCAACGGGACTAGTCCCCTCAGAATGTGATTGCTAGGTGTTGGCTTTCGGAAGTCACCCCTGGATTGCTAGCAGGAGCAGAGCCCGAAGCCCATCAGTTTAATGTCACGGTTTGTTTTAAAGGGTGATCAGATGGAGGGAAACTCAAAACAATATGGTATCAACTCAGAAACCAGACCAGGCATGCCTGAAAGAATGAGGTCCTGATAAACTCCAAACAGTGAGTCGTAGTAAAAGGGTGAGTAGGTAGAAGACTTATGCAAGAAGGCGCGGTGATCCACGATGAACATCAGGTTCATCATAGATTAGAGAAGAAGTGCGTTCAAACGCAAAATCCTTTTACATTCAAACACAAAAAACCAGAGGGCACGACAACGCCACAACAAATCCTTTATTGCAACAAGCTGCACTACTGTGAATCCTCAGGTAAAAGATGAAACAAGATGGAAAAGAAAGAGAACTGTTTGTTATAAACCAAGAAATCTCAAACACAGAGGCATAACCAGGAAACCAGAGTATGGCTGAAACTTTACAGTCGGGAGCTTAGCTCTACCATCGATAGATACAAAAATGGCAAAAATGCCTACATATACTCAAAATTATAACAGCGGCGGAACCAAGAAACTGCATTGAAGGCTTTGCGTCTGCATGGCTTCTGACAACACGKAGCTGTGATCTTTGAATGGTCGTGCAACTTATGGCAGACGCGATCTGTCTTCTGACAGTTTATTCGGTGAATCGACGTGCCTTTAATTCATGGTAGGACGTCCCCATTATGGCGGAGACGATGTCTAACCACCTTCAACTGCCTCAATAACTGCTTCTTGGGATTGAAAACGGTCAGGCCAACTCAACACTTTGGGATCCGAATGACTTCCCGTGCTGCCACCTGGAACAACCGAAATAGCTTGAGGAACGGACATGAGGGCCAGTGCGGAGGGCATGATGTATGGGTGTGATGGCATCGGGAAGCGCATGGAAGGATTGACGAGAATCATGGGTGGTGACATGGAGGGGAGACAGAGGATGATCCATGGCGGAAAACACCCAGGTAGATGGGGTGGAGACGGGAGAGATGGACCCGTCTCTGGGAGAGAAACTGACGTGAGAGAAACGGTACGCGTGGCGGGAGATGAGTGGGTGATGGGAAGAAGGGAAGGCTACGCGAGCCAGAGAAGAGGGATGAGTGAGCGGTACGCGGCAGCAGGGGAAAGGTGGGCAGAAGGATGACATAGCGGAAGGCGGGCCCATGTGGGTTAAGGACAGGGCAGCTGAGAGGGTCGGGGCCATACGAGAGCCGTCGATCTGGGCGCCTCGATCGTGGCCATCAGAAAGCTGCTCATGGGATCTCGGACCCCCCCCCTCCGCTTAAAGGTAGAAGGGCGGGGGGGGTCCGAGAAGGTCTTCATCGCCGTTGATCCGGGCGCGCTCATCTGGGCCGTCGGAGAGTTGCGCCCCGGATCTCGGACCCCCCCCCCCTCGCTTAAAGATCGAAAGGCAAGGGGGGTCCGAAAATTGCTGTGCGCCGTCGATCTATGCGGGTAAATCTGGACCGCCCGGACGTGCTTGCTGCTTACCATGGGCGCATTATCGCCCGAGACTTTAGACAAGTGGGTTTTAACCCATTCTTTTGATATCTAAACCCCTTAGCAAGAAATATCGCTAACACTAGGTAGCTGAATAATCTGGTGGTTAGCAATTTTATTTAAAAACAGCTCAGGGTGGGGGTCACCTTCTGTGTCAGGATCCTGATCGATGTGCACCGCAGAAAACTCATCAACGGATCGGAGAAATCTTTCAATTTCCTGATCATCTTCGAATACCTTCCAATTCTTGACATTATCCGGTACAGAGGGCCTGTATCTTATTTCAACATCAGAGTTGACTATGAACGGTAGAGAAACTTTGAGCAAGCTGGCTGAGACGGCTAAATAATCGGCCACAGCATTATCCTCCCTTGGAATAAAAGAGATATTGAAAGCTGAGAAGAAATTGTCAATTAGGTCCCATGCTTCATTCCTGTAATTTCTGAGTCGAGGGTGCTTAGCCTGATAAGCACTTCTGACCTGTTGGACCACCAACTTTGCATCTCCGAACACTGCTATCTCCTGAATTTCCATTTCCCTAGCATCTCTTAATCCTAGAACAAGGGCTTCATACTCTGCCACATTGTTGGTGGTTTCAAACTCTAATTTGTATGAAAGAGATACGGTTTCCTGGGCAGGTGACATGAAAAACACCCCAGCACCAGCGCCTTCCCGGGAACAGGCTCCATCAAAAAACATTTTCCAAACGGGGGTGATGGAAGGAGGAAGTTCAAGAGGAGAAGTGGGCTGCTTTCTGATTTTGAGAGGAGGTTCGGGGGCATGGGTGAGTTGTAGTAAACTGGAGCCTAAATCAGTGTCCAAGGCAAAGATGGGATGATTGGTAGGGTTGGCCTCATCATTGATTATATATGCCAACTGGGCTTCTCTGTATAGCCTTCTATGCTCTCCTCCAAACACTGGGATAGTAGCGTATGTGAGGTCCATATGCAAGGTTCCCCCCAGTATTTTTATCCAAGATCTTGATAACAACATACTGAACTTGGGGGGGACATCGGCCACTACAATGTCCATGACCACACTTTTCATGGGCAGTTGAAACAAGGTCATGACCAGGTCTTTGATAACTCCTAGACATTGAACTTTTCTGGAGTCAAAGGAATAGAGGTCATGATAGGCTCGGGTGACTTCTAGTCCTAACTCTTCCATGAATGTTTTGGGCATGAGATTGTGAGAAGCCCCCAAATCCATCAAGCAATTGTGCAATACTTTGTCATGTATGTTCAAGGAAGTGTAGAAGGGAGGGGATGAGTCGCTCCTGTCTTCTACCATAGGACCTAGGATAACTGCAGGATTTTCATCTTGCAAATTGATGAAGTCCGTGGGAAGGCTTGAGGCTTCAGAATGTAAAATCTCAGAGAAGCATTTTTTGAACCCTTCATGTTTAATCAATTCTGTCAGGGGCACAGGGATTCTGATTTTTTGAATTTCATACTAGAAATTAAAAGAAGATGAGAGCTTTGGGATTTCTCTTATTTCGGGAACATGAATCTGGATAATGGGAGAGAGGGGTTGGGTATTCTTACCTCTGAGACTATCTACTGCTTCATCGGCAAGTTTCTCAGTCCTGGTGGACTGCTCAGGGGCATCAGGTGCTACTGCCTTCTTCTGGGACCTCAGGTCATACCTGCCTTGGTGGGCACTAGTCTTGTTTTCCTTGCTCAGCTCATTTAGCTGGCTTTCCATGAGAGATTCCTCATATGATGATTGAGTGAGATAAGGAAAAGGAGGAGTGTCCCCAAAGCAATGGATTTTAGGATCCAGCTCATCTGTTTCCCCTTCTTCCCCCTCGGCCAAAAAATTGTTTTGAAAAGGGGCTTGAATTTTCTGGTCTTCTCTGTCTCTTCCCTTCTCTCTTTGCACATTCGGGGGAGTAAAATTATTTGGCCTCCTAAAACCTCCTTTATTTTTGGCGTTCTAAGGGCCCTTATATGCTTGCCTCCCCTCGACCTTCATTCTCTCCATCTCTGCAGAAAGGGACTTCAACATCTTGGTCAATTCATCCATTTGAGGGTGAGGCACCAATGATCCAGAAGTTGAGGCTTCCGACCTTCATTTTCTTCTGTCTACGTCGGCCTTGTTCCTCAGTCTGTCAGCTGCTAACACATTGGATTCCACCTCTATGGCCGCATCTTGCATTTGAGCTAAGGTGGTGGCTCTTCTTTCTCTCAACAAAAGGCAGAAATCTGGGCCGAACGCGCCAGCATATGAAATCTTAGTTGAGGATTCTGAAGGCTTTATCTCAGCGGGGATTTTGTTGTACATCTTATTAAATCTTTTGGAGAAGTCAGAGACATACTCTTCTTCCATTTTCTTTAGAGACCCGAACTCTGTCATGTAATACATGAAATCCTTCCTATCTCCCCACTGCCTCAGGAAAGCACTATCTAGAGCTTCAATCCCAGCAATAGACCCTGGAGCCAATCCTCTAAACCACTTCCTCACCTCACCATCCAGGCTCTGGACGAA
>SNQJ01S0031480.1:57830-73836 GCA_010110895.2 Picea sitchensis | reverse complement strand
AATATATATGCCAAGGTAGAAGGGATGGTAGTAGTATAGTCTAACTAAGGAAGTGGCTATCTAAGGGATAACCTATTCAAGAAAAGCTATCTAATGATCAAACCCTACTAAGGAATTCAAACTATGTACCCTAAGTAACCTTTGAACGAAGGATCGATGGATAGTTCTAAGAAATAAAATGGAAACCCTACTTAAATAAAACTTGTTCATTCATAACAATAAGCAAAAGCAAACTATTCATCTAATAAGAAAATAGCAATAGCAAACTACTTGTAATTAACCTACTTAAATTCAATAAGCAACTATCATGTGGAAGCAAGTAAATAAACATGCAACTACACTATCAAAGAAAGAATAGACAAGTAAGCAACTAACCTATTAAAGCAAGTAAACAAATAACTAACCTAGGATAACTTCTACAACAAATAAACTAATTACGATTACTCAATAAGAAACTAACTAAGCTAAGAGACAAGTGAAATCTATTCTTAAATCAAACTTTACAACTATTTCTAATTTATGAAAGGAAATCTACTTAATTGAAAGTAAGAGGGATTAACAAATAATCTTTAATCTATGATAAGAAAACTACTCTTTAATATACCAAAGCAAAAGACTATCTATCCTACAACAACAACAAAACTATCTTCTAATCTATGAAAGCAAGAAAGTTATCTTCTAATCTATGAAAACTCAAATATAGTGTTGATGGTTGTGTGAATGTCTCTGGTGTCTTATAATATCACGATGGCACTTAACAATGAAAGATAATTCAAGAGGTATAAAATCGATATTGACTTCAATAGAAAAATGAAAAGTGTGAATTAGGCAATCGAGTGAGAACTTAGCCATCATGAAAACAACATCAATTACCCTGCATATCCATGTGATTATGTAATCATGCATTAACTATCAATAGTAAAAAGAGAATATGCTATGAAATTCAATTGCACTCTATACTACGTAAGCAAACTCATAATATACTAAATTCAATCATTAACTACAAATTGAAATTGCAACCTAGATCTAAGAAAGAAATTGCATGAAGTAAACTAAACTAGTTCTATTTGACAATTCAAATTGCAAAAAGAGAAATGCTTATAAACATAAATTAAACATTATTCTAGCATATGACAAGTAATGAAAATGAGTAAAATAATTAACAACTTAGATAAGAAAAAACTAAACAGTAATTGGATAAGAAATCAAACAATGAAAACTAGAACTAACACTATCCATCCACCAAATCCCTGTCAAAGAAAGCATGGATTAAAATTTTGTTCTAAAACTCTATTTTAAACTCTGTTTTAGCATAAAGAAAGTCTAATCTACTATCTAATCACACACGGGGTTAGTATCTAAGCTTGCAAGATTTCTTCTACTAACTACAAATTCATTGCATATTAACAAGATCCTTCACATTAACTTGCAAAAGGAAACTAAAACAATTAAGCTATACCAACAATTTATACAGTGAGAAAGAAAAATAACAATTGATGTAAAGGAAAAGAAATAAAAAGAAATCTATGCTACTTAATTCACAAGAAAACTCATAGGATAGTTACCCAGACTGTTGGTGGGCCCCGCTACAAGTCATGGTCACTCTTCAAATGCACACCACAAACTTCAACAAAGAGATTTCACCATTAAAACTAAAAACGTAGGTTTTACACAATTCTGGCAAAATAATAATAAAAATTGTCTTTCTCTATAACTCTCTATTGCTGAACTTATTTTTCTATTGTTTGACCACTGAGGTGGTATTTATAAGTTTTACAAGTTGAGAGGTCGACCATTGGAGGGTCGATTATCTTCTAAAAACAGTAAATTGCATTTAAGATGCCCTAACTGCCGAAATGAGGCGAGCCAATAATCGCCCAACATAACAACCCAAATCGAGTTGTCAAGAGTTCAGTAGTTGGAGGCCATGAGCACGAGAAAAACCCATGTCTCTAATTCATCCATCATTGGCCGCCAATACCATAACCGCCAAATCGCCCATCATTTTTGTGTAGGACGGAGTGCCGGATGGAGTACCAGACCGAGTGTCGGAAGCAAAAACAAGCTGCGATTTTTCTCTGTGACGCCAAAAAATGCGAGTTAGATTCCTGGAAACATAAAAACATACTGAATTACACTCAATATCATCATAAAATATGATTTATGCATACCTGGTGTGGATCATAGTGATTTGACACAAAATCTCTTCAAAAAATTCTTCAAAACATGAAAATGCATATACACATTTGGCAAAAAGGATCTAATTAACGTCATAAAATCGATCATATCATGGGCCCAACAATAATAAACAAATAAAAGCATCTCTAGTCTAGAATATGAGCATGAGTATACATATATACACAATGAATCAAGACAATATAAAAATTGCAACTACAACTTTGCTCAAATGATATGCAATGGTATGTACAATGAATGCAAATTCCTACCTACTACTACTTACCCACTGGTTGAATGATAGGTGTAGTCATATAACCATTGAAACCATCCTAGTAATGCCTCATAATACCTTCCTTTGTGTTTCATCATAAACCAAAACAATGATAGGTTAAGCAAAAAAATAACATGAGTTAGAGCATGTATCATATCATAGGAAATCCTAAATTCTAGCTCATGGAGGTGTGAGGGAGGGACAAAATTATGCCAAGTTACACTTCTAGGAAAGTGCTCAATCCATCTCAGAAAATGATCGTGGAAAATTAAAGGCTCAAAAGACTGACTCAAAGAGTCTGAAGGTTGGCTACCTTGGATGTCATCACATCTTGAGGTCTAGGAAGGGAATAGCAATACCTTATAGGATGACCAACAACTTCTCAGGGGATGGTTGGAATACCGAGATAACAAATTTCTTCTTAAGGAATTCAACCTACCCTTGAATTTGAAAAGAAGGCTTTTCCCTAGAGAAAAGGTAAGGCTAAACACCCCTCTCTTTAGGTCACTCAAAATAGACTTAAGTCTTGTTGGATGAAGCAAAGGAGAATAAAGTGTACCTTCCCCTTAACAATACAACACCAAAAGTTATGGAAACAACAAGTGATGATGAATTCTTCAACAAGACTTCAAGTTTATAGATATGACTGCTACCAATCAATGTATGAAGCAATTGATAAATATATAGTATCAATAATTAATTAATGACAGTTGTACTAACATCCATAAAATGCACTTGAATAGACAATATAACAAGATATTGTGAAGTCTTTAAATGATAACACTTGTCTCATACAATTTCTAGATATATGTCATTCATAAATTAAACTCTAACAGGCTTCTAATGATAATTTTAGCAACAACAAAATAAAGTAATGACAAAAGTAGTAAAATCTTCAGAAAAGTATTTAGAAAGGCAATTTGATGCACAATTTAGTCCTGGTTGATTGTAACTTTCCTTATACAATTTATGGATTGATTTAAGTGGTCAAACAAGTTTGGATAGGATGCAAAATGATGGCTACAACAGAGATTATAACAACAACTTAGTGGTTAGTATTCCTAGACTAGGTTAGTAAGTTAGTCTAGGTTAGTAGGATATTAGGGAGAGAGATTGAGTTTGAAGATTGATGATTATTGTCAATAAACAAGGGTTGAATACTAGTGCCTTTTAGGGGTAAATGGAGTCAATGTGGGTGGCTCCTTATAAGGCTGCAAATTAGTGATGATATAAAAAATTATAAGAGGGAAAAAGTATAATAGGAGTAGCAACTTAACTCCTCCTAGATTTTGACCTTAAGAGACAAAGTGCTAGGGTGTAGGCACTTATAGGCCCTATGGCCTTCCTCTCCTTAGCCTTTCTATGGAGTATAACTTATGCGACAATAACCAAATGCAAACCTCTAGAGTGATAGAAATTTAGGGCTCTAGGGTTTCACTAGTTACTAGATCAATTTATGAAAAGCTTGGCAATTAAAACATAAGAAAGTAGCAACTTAAGTCTCTTACTTCAAGCATTAAATACACTATGCAATTTCATTATCTTGTATGAGAAAATAAAATGATACAATAAACCATTCAATAGATGAAAAAATGCAGATTTCACTTACTTGCACCAAGAATAATCATGAGAATACCATGCAACATCACCATAAAACTTACAAAATTGATCCAAGTTGTAAAATTCATCCTTAAACAAGAGTGGAGCCTCACAATTTCAGCCAATAACCCTAAAAGGGTGCAAATTTTAGACCTCTTGTCTCCAAGGACAATTTGTTTTTTAAAAATGAGAGTACTTTATCTTTATTTATACAAAATTTTGACATTTAATTAATTTTCAGGTCAAAAACAAGGCCGACCTGGACAATTTACAACAAAATTCATTTTTGACATAAATAAAATTAATTTGCGTCTAGAAACACCTCTAAGTGTGATTCCATTCCTATTTAGGGTGATGTTGAGCCCCATAAGTGAAACGCTGGGCTGGATAATTGGGGTGCTTGGCCTCTAAAAGCCCCAAACGATGCCCACATGTGCAACTAGGCTCACAAATGCCTCGAAAAATGAAACCCTAGATCTGGGTGATGTCTAGGTCTATGATGGTGATGTCCAGGGCCCTCAAGAGATAACGTCCATGTGGGAAGAGTAAGGTACCCTAGGTCTAGGTCTGTCAGGGTTCCTCCAAAGGTAATGTCCTTCTTTCTCCCAGTCCAAGTCTTCAATTTCTTCTTACTCGTCACTGGGGTTTCAACATCTATTTGTGGGATTTAAGCCACCATGAAGGTCCGAGTTTATCATTCCCTAATGTGTACATGTCCATCGTGAAAGGTCCTAAATCAAACAAAATTACATCATCTAGGGGTTCATAATTCATTGTGGATGTCGGTGGCCTCCCACCTATTCCAACTAGCTCATTTTTGTTGTTTTCCAGTTTGGTAGTTTTTTCCCTAATTTTTGGGTCCCTGACTTGCGGGGCCATTTTGAGGACCTAAATAGTGTTTTTAGGGATCACCACATTCAGATAGACCTCGGATAGACCTTTCCAATGGGCTATTTTTCACCTAAAATGGAGATCGTATGCAAAATTTACAACATCGGGAAGTTGATGTACTAACTCACCCAAACAGGGCCCGCATGACTTTTGGCGCTGCATCTTCTAGGGTTAGGTTTTTGGATGTCTGGGGTTTTTTACATTCATGTTTATTGTAAAAAGGCCTTTAGAGCCTCATTGTAATCATCATCTTGCGAATGAGCGCAACCATCACATCTCTTCTAAGAGATAAGCCACCACCATTCTAGCAAGCTTGTTTCCACTGCATTTTACAGTTTCACCTTATTTCTGTATTGAATAGAAACCAGTTTTACTATATATTTGTTATTTTGTATTAAGCATATTTTGATAATAATTTGTATTCATTTCGTTATGAAAATACATTCTGGATTAGTGGTATCAGAGCGGTCTACTCCTTGTCGTTCTTAATGCATGTCCCTAACGAGGTCATGGTACAAAGAACTGGGCCTCGAGCTTGTTTCTCTTGAGGAAAAAATCTCTCGCATGCCCAAATGACCTCTCATTGAAGAAGAAAATAAATACGATACGACAAGAGATCCCTTCAAAATGTTGCTCGATCAATCCCTCATGCAACAGAGGAACGAGATGATGGATAATTTTGCGCAAATCCTTGATAGGATGTGGGTGAAGGGTACCCTATTGCACTTCATCATTGATAGAGGTAGCCAGAAGAACCTCATCTCAGCAGAGGTTGTCAAGCAACTGACCCTACCGATAATGCCGCACTCGCAACCCTACACCATCGGATGGCTCTGCCAAGGAAGCAACATCTGCGTCAACCAACAATGTTGATTGTCATATGACATGAATCCCTTCAAAGACAAGGTATTGTGTTTCCCCTCTCGAAGTTTGTAATGTTCTTTTGGGCCAACTATATTTATGGAAATGTCATGTTGTATATGAGTCTAGGCCTTGTAGTTTTATTATTACTTTGAACAATAAATTGTACAGGATACCTGAGGCAGTCCCATCCAATGTTATTTCCTTGATCTCTGCCAAGCAATGCAGAAAGGTCATCTCTAAGATAGGGAAGTTTGTCTTCTTCATGATTCGCTCTCAAAATGAACAAAAGATCGCAGCCACATCCAGGATCTCTGCGGCCAACCTCTCCACTCAGAAAAAGAAAGTGGATAAGGTCGTGGAAGAATACTTAGATATCTTCTCCTCACCTACCAGGGTACCCCTGCACTATTAGGTCAAGCACCCCATGGATCTAACCCTCGACGCACCACTGCCCAATAGGCCAGTCTACTGCCACTCTCTGTTAGAGAATGAGGAGATCATGTGGTAGATCCAAAAATTGCTCGACAAGGGGCACATCTGTCCCAACTCATCACCTTGCGGGATCCCAATCATGTCGGTATAGAATAAAGATGGAACCCGGTGACTCTGCATTGATTACCAGGCCCTGAATAAAATCACAGTTAGAAACCAATACCTGATTCCTCGAATCAACGACCTCCTTTATTAGCTCATGGGGGCCAAATAATTCAGTAAGATTGATCTGAAGTCTGGCTACCACCAGGTCTCGATAGAACAGATAGATCTATGGAAGACCACCTTCAAGTCAAAGGAAGGTCTTTTTGAATGGTTGGTCATGCCCTTTGGTTTGAAAAATGATCCAACAAATTTCATGAGGATGATGGACAATATCCTGTGACCATTCAACAATACTTTTGTAGTTGTGTATCTGGATGACATCCTCATTTACAACAAGACTTGGGCAGAACACTTGCAGCATATTCAACAAGTTCTGCACACCCTGCAACAACACCAACTCTATACCAAATTGAAAAAATGATCCTTTAGAATAGACAAGTTTCATTACCTGGGATACAATGTTGATCAACATGGCGTACATGTGGATCCAGCCAAAATCCAAGTCATCCGTGACTGGCTAGCCCCAACCACACTCACTGATATTCATAGCTTCTTGGGACTTGCCAATTTCTACCGCAGGTTCGTGTTGGGATTCCCCCATATTGCATGGGCCCTCATCCAAGTAACTAGGGGTGGTGGTAAGGTGAAATTTGTGTGGGGCCAGTCCCAACAACAAACGTTCGATGATTTGAAGTAATGTGTGTGCTCAGCCCCAATAATTTCACTACTAGACCTGCAACAACCCTTTGAGATCGAGACATATGCTTTAGACTATGTTGTGGGTGTCTTTTTCACTCAACACGGCCACCCCATGCCCTATCATAAGGAGACAATATCATATGTTGTATGTAAGTACCCTACTTACGACAAATAAATGTACTCCATTGTGCAAGCCTGCCGCCAATGAAGACATTACATTCTTGGGAAGGCGAAAGTTATCCACATTGATCATAAGCCACTGTAGTTCATGCAGACACAAGGAAAATTGTATAATGACTGCCATCAGAAGCAGTCCACGTACTTCCAACAATTCCACCTCAACATCAAGTATAAAATGAGAAGCACCAACTACATCGTTGATTTCCTCAGTAGACTTCCAGTCGTGACACTCACCACAATGCTAGACTCTTGTGACCATGAGACCTCCGGATGGCCCCAACTCTATGTGATAGACCCATGCTTTGCAACCACCTACTAAATGTTGGGCACAAACGAAGTTGTCGCTAATTTCCATCTTTAGGATGAGTTGTTGTGTCGTCTGGGCCATATCTATGTTCCATCCAACAAGTGAGCAAAGCTGATCTGGGAATCCCACTACAGTCGGGTGGTAGGAAACTTTTGCATCGAAAAGACAATGGAAATGTTGCATAAACCTTTCTACTGGCCGAAACTTCTACAGGAGATCAACAAGTATATCAGGTCTTGCACTTCCTGTGTGATTGCCAAATCGACCACTAAGAAGCAGGGCATGTACACCCCTCTTCCTACTGCTGACGGGCCATGGGAATCTATATCGATAGACTACATGTCAAGCCTCCCATCCACCAAGAGGGGCAATGACTGTGTTTTTGTGGTTGTGGATTGCTTTTCTAAGATGGTGATTATGGTCGCTTGCAAGAAGAGAATCACAGTAGAGGCCACTGCTAAGCTCTTCCTTGAATGAGTCTGGGTACATTTTGGAATCCCACAAACCATTGTCTCTTATCGGGAAAGTTGATTTCTTAGCACATTCGGGTCAAGCCTCTAGTCACAGATAGACACCAAGCTCACCAAATCCACGACATTCCACCCCCAGACAGATGGCCAAACTGAGGTCGTAAATCGAATGATTGTGCATATCCCGCGCATGTATAATTCCAAGAACCCTCACACATGGGATGAGAGTCTTCCCAATGTTCATCATAACTATAAATAAGCCTTGCATAGCTCACCTGACCACAACCCCTTTCAGGTGGGGTCAGGATTCCATCCATTGGGTCCCATAGATGTCGCACTATCCCTTGTGGTCACCTCGAATGACTCATATCCTACCCCAATTGAAGTTGAAAAAGCCACCTAATTCATTGAGAGGATCCAACGCATCCACCAACATGTTCAATATATCCTACAGAAGTCCAATGACAAGTACAAGCAGTTCCATGATCAACACCAGGTGCCACATAAGTTTCAAGTGGGCGACAAAGTTTGGTTGCACTTGCAGAAAGAGCGCCTTACAGGACCCCATCAGAAGATTCTCCCACTCTGTTATGGGTCGTACACTATCACCAAGGTTGTGGGTGATAATTATTTCAAGCTCAACATTCCTCCCTTCGTTGGCTTGCACTCAGTGTTCAACGTGGATATTCTTCGACCATATTCCCCACCATTATTGGACACCTCAAAGATAGTAGAACAACTAACACCAACATAGATCAACCTCAAATTCATACAACAAGCATCTAGTGATCATATTGTGGACAAATATATCAAGGGAACTCACCAGCAAAGGATCCATCTTTATCGAGTTGTCAAAGCAAGGCAGCTCCTGCACCAAGGCAAGTGGATCATTCGGGGCCAAATTCAGTAGAAATTTCCTCATCTGATGGGGGAAATCAAGCCAATGGACACCATTTATTCCTAAGGGGGGAGGATTTATCCATATGGATTTCGGTGGCCTCCCAACTATTCCAACTGGATCATTTTGGCAGTTTTCTAGTTTGGAAGTTTTTTCCCTAGTTTTTGGGTCCCTTACTTGCAGGGCCATTTTGAGGCCCTAAACAACGTTTTTAGGGCTTGCCACAATCAAAATGACCTTTGATAGATAACAAAAAAAAGTATATTCCTTGGATAGACCTTTCCAACGGGCTATCGTGTGCCTAAAACGAATATCGTATGCAAAAGTTACAACCCCAGGAAGTTGATGTACTAACTTACCCAAACGGGGCACACATGATTTTTGGCGCTTCATCTCCTAGGGTTAGGTTTTTGGATGTCTAGATTTTTTGACATTCATGTTTATTGTAAAAATTCCTTTAGAGCCTCATTATCATCATATTCTTGAGAATGAGCATAGTCGTCACATATGTTCTCAGATATAATCCACCACCATTCTAGCAAGCTTGTTTTCGCTGCATTTTACAAATTTCAGGTTATTTCCTTATTGAATAGAAACCAGTTTTATTGTATATCTGTTATTCTATATTAAGCATATTTTGATAATAATCTGTATTCATTTCGTTCTACAAATATATTTTGGATTAGTCACAGGGATCATAGCATGTAAATCACATCCAATAATTAAATTACCCAAACATGTGCATCAAACCCCCCTTAACCAAGAAAAATGCTCAAAGATGTTATTGTTGATGATTACAACTATGTGAGACATTCTCCATATTACAAACCTGTGAGATGTGGATCATTGCATCTATGTGAGTCTTTCTCCATCTTACAAACCTGATAGAAAGCCCCTAAAAAGGGTACATGGTTCCTACCTGAGACAGAGATGTAATGTAGAGATGACCTCCTCCATTCAGAGAGTTGAGAAGAACTCCAGATGATTATCTAGTGGGAAAGGCGATATGTTGAGTTAGATGTGCCTATGGCTGAGCACAAGGTGAAAGTGTGAAATCCCAAAGTGTTGGGTGCATCATCATGTGAACAGAAATGAAGATGATGTATTAGCCTCCTCTAAGTAGCAGAGTTGATGAGAAACTCTAGATGATTCTCCTGTGTGAGGTAGTAGGAAAGAAGATCTATAGAGTGGATGTGACTGTGGACAAGCACAGGTGAACATGTGAAGCTCTGGTTCTTCTGTGTAATGCAGTGAGCCAGATATATGGAAATCCCTATGGATGTGACCCTAGTGGATGAGCACTAGTGGGTGTATCAAATCCTTTGCTATATTGTAAAAGAGTCAGACCTACTTATAACCCTAATTGTAATGTAAAGGGTACAGGTCGGTGCCACCTTAATGTGACTGTTAATTAATGTAAAAGATAATTAATCTGGTTAATATTAATTATATTATAAGATATTGAGGTCGGCCTTGTTGTGCCAATAGACACTTCTGTTGACAGGTTCAGGTTAGTATAAGTAAAGGTAAATTCCCCATTGAGGAAACATATCTTCCATGTGAGTTTGGAAATTTCAGCAAGTAGACTTTATTGGGATAAGTGTGCACCTCTCTTGGGTGCTAGTATTCTAGGGTTTTATCACCCTCTTGTGTGCTAAGGTTTATCTTGGTGGTGAAGGTCTTTCTCTTGAAGAATATAGCAAAGTATTTGGCTAGGTTTTCTTCCCTTGTTGAGAAGGGTTTCCCAGGATACTTCTTGTGTTCTTGTGCATGGTGCTTCTTCTTGTGATCTTGATTGCTGCAACATTTATGGTTATGATTAAATGCTAAAAATGGAATGAATTTCATGCTTAACCAAGCTTATTGAAAAATCAACAATTAGCTTTGGAGAAGGTTTGAGGGTGTCCTATTAGGCTAACCTCTCTTAAGTTTGGGATGTTTCCTAGGTGCGTTCTAATACAGGTCATGTAAGTGTATGAGGTGACATGGGGTAGATGTTTGGGAATGTGGTGCATGTAATAAAAGAGAAATGTAAAGTATTACCTATGGGTTCCTTTGTAGAGGGCGAGTTGCACCTTGTCATAAATTCAATTGTTTACTGGCCCATTCAATGCCTTTTACTCTTAGAATTATTTATTTTGATATTTTTATCTTCTTCTTCAAGGGAATAGTTGAGAGCCATTGTCCTGGGTTGATGACCAGAGGTGACAACGTTATCCACAAACATTTCACAAAAATGAGAAGGTTGGCTCGTGATGAGACCCCCTTTCTCTTGGCTATGCCACTAAGATCCACTACCCTAGTTTGGCAACCATATAGATGGTAGGGACATACCGCTACATACCCATGGTCATAATAGTTCATCTTGTGATGAGACCCCCTATACATCAACTAATACCTTGAGTGTTTATGTTATCGTATGGATCCCCTTTTCTTACTAAGAATCTTTTCACGGCTTTCTCGGGGATCCCTGGACGAAGCATATCGACGGTTTCAAAATTGGATTTTAATTCTTTCCATCTACTTTTTCCCTCTAGGCCTTTAGCCCCTTCTTCCCACCAGGTAAGGTATAACCTTTCCAAGTGTAGCCAATCCCAATTCCCAAACAATGATAGGGGATATGAAAGGAATAAATATGGAAAATGGTAAGTATAGAGGAAACGAACAATGATCTTTCACAGATCCACCCAGTAGCAACCCATCCTAAATGGAAATCAACTTAATAGGGAACCCTATCACCCCTCCAGGTATGAATGAGGCAAAGAGAATAATTTACAATAAAATGTCATGAAATGAAGAAGGATTCAGTACAACATATTCAAGTGCTTCAAAAATCAGAGTGATACATACCATGATACAAGGACTCATTACCTCATGGAGCAAGACCCATCGTTACTCCAGGACTAGGTTGGTGGGATGGATATTGTTGCTAGTGATAAGTGGACTGCACAGATGAAAAGAGGGGCCCTTCGGATCCATGCCTATGTTTTCTGGCTCTTGGTACTCCATGTCTAGGACCTGTGGGCCTCGAGACATGATATCCTTAGTTATCCCTAGGCTACTGGATAACAAGTCCAAGGTGAGAGTTGATATTTGAAAGTGGGAAACTTAAATCTAGAAGTGTGCAGTTGCTGATGACTAAATGTGTTCTTTAAATCTAGTGGTTTTGAGATGACCATAAACCGAATGATGATGATATTTTAAGGAAGACCAAAAAAAAATCTGGTGGTTTAAGGATGACCACAAACTCTATAACCCTACTCTAGGATGAATGGTTCTCCGAATGTTTCCAGCTAGAAGCTGAAATCTTATGTCTTCTAATAATTGGAAGTTCTCTCAATGTTAGTTTAAATATGACCATAAACTGTGATGTAGAAAAAGATGGAAGTCTACTACCAAGTGGAGGTTTAAGGGAAACCACAAACCATTGTCTAGCAGAAGTTGTAAGTATTCTACTAAGTGGTGGTTTAAGGAAAACCACAAACCAATCACGCTCATTTTTCATGCTCGCTTGTTGTTTCTCGATTGATACAACTTCAAAAATGGAAGCCTAACTTTCAATCGTTGATGTTGTTCCCCCCTATCAGGGACAAGGTGATAAGACCAAAATATATCCACTGGAGGATGTGTCAATACTTGAGAATGAATTTGTCAGTATGACTGACATATCCTCTTGACTATTGATGACCGACAACAAGAAGCCATCCACCCATAGTGGCTCTTAAATCTTGTAATTTTATTTCATTTGAATCACCTATATGAAGGATGATTGTGTTGTCCACAATGCTTGCAAGGACAAAGATTGAAACACACTACTACATATTGAAAAATTTGCGACGAAAGTACTCTTTTGTCGCAACATGCAAGATAAAAGTTCATTTTTTCTAAATCCACCTGGTATTCGTCGCTATCTCGACGCATGTAGTTTGAATAAATTATTATGGTCAATGTTTGTCGCAAGATCGACGAATGTAGTTTGTCCGTCGCAAGAGCGACGACTTACCTAACCTTAAAATTGACCGTTAAAAATGACCTAAAATAAATAGGTGGAAAAGAAATATTTTTAGGTCAATATCGTCACAATTGCGACGATAGTGACCTAAAATTGGACTATAAATATTTGACGATTTAAAGATGTTGCGACAATCTTGCTATAACAACGACGGTTCCGAAAGGGTATTTTTGTGTGGAAAAATGTTGCAGAATGTAGTTAGAGGTGGGGAAAAAAGTAAAGTGGGTGAAAAGGGTGATGGTAGATGTTATTTCCCTTGTAAAAAATCTTGCCTCAGACGTCCCATAAGAATTTTAATAGGAACAACTACAAAATATTGTAGGAAATATGGTCACATTGATGGCGGATTGAATGAATATCGTCCCATGGTAATTAGCTATATATTCATTATCTTTTTTTATTTTGTCAATTTTATATAAAATTATATATATTTATATATATTGTTTGAATGTTTGTTATAGTATACACTAATTTTGCATGATTGTTTGTAATTATAAAGTTAGAGTTGCCCTCTAACTTTCCGTAGAATTGTATGATTGTTTCTAATTATAGTTAGAGTTGCCCTCTAACCTTTCTCCGCCAGAATATTGCACCAATTATTAGTAGAAATGATGTTGTACAAGCTGAGGAACATCATCATGACCAAGTAAATGAGGATCTGTTGAGAAGAAGATGGGACAAATCAAGTTAATGATCCCATGGAAGAAGATGATGGGACAAATCAAATGATCCAAGATTTGTTTTCGCAGCCGGATGAGGATGGGGAAAATGATGGTATTTATGATGAACCTCTATTAGAAAAGGCAAATAAATGACTTTATGAAGGATCAAGAGAAAATATTCTCTCCACTACATTTTTGCTAGTGAACTTAAAGGTTATGAATAATTTGTCGAACACTTGTATGAATTTTGGTACAGGGGCAGACCCGGGGTTCAATGCTTCAACAACGCACCAACAAAACCCTAACTACTGGCCCTTTCGACAACACCTGCGAAGCAGATGAAGTCTCACCCGAGGTAGAGGAAGGGGTGGTTGCAAGACTCAGGTGTCTGCAACCTTAGCTGGGACATAGATATGTGATTCTAACACTTAGAAAACACTTTAGCATAGATCATTCATCAGTATGTAACCCTCATGGAACTCCGCAGATGGCGCAGAGCACCGCAGAATTCACTTAGATCTAGGTTAAGTTAGCACTTAGCAACAACAAAATAGGTCTATCACTCAACACTTTCATATATGTTAGATCTACATCCATACATCTAAGAAGCAAAAAGAAAAGTAGATCTATTTAAGTATATCATAACAAAGCACATAGCATAATCATATCAAAGCACAACACATGGAAAGAGACAAACACATTAGGTCGAGGCACCGAGAACAACACACAGGTTTACCGTGGTTCACCCCCACCCTGGGGCTACATCCACAAAGTCTTCTTCTTCTTTATTAGCTTTGGTCAATCTAATTATAGCATAGAGCTCAAACTTGTAATCTGCATAGGGTAGGATATCTGCGCGCACCTCACCATATCCTCCTTCCCTTAGTAGATCTAGCACAGAGCCTTCTTATAATCCATTCACTCCGCACTTACAACACTTGCACTCAGCTCTGCAAGTTGGTCACACAGTATACACAAAGCCTTTACTAGAACTTAGCTTATCGGCCTCTCTTACATTTCCTAGCTAGTTATTTATGCTTTACAAAATAGGCCCAAACATGGGTAAACCCATGGGCCGACATCCCATACCCATTAAATTATCCCCAAAAACCCAAAAAGGACCCAAGAAAGGGGTCTAGCTTCCATGATCTCCACTTGGCATTGCGCTCCATCTTTGACAAGCTGTCGAAGTTCCAAAAATGGTCAAATATGACCAAGTGTTTCCTCAAACTTGGTCAAGGGCTAACAGGCCCCCAACACTCACCTGTGACTCATCCCAAGTCACTTAGATCTGGGTGAAGTTGCCTCAAAGGTCTCGATCTTCGCTTAAGATTTGACTTGTCTCTGTGCTACTGCTTCCTGCTCAGTGAACTCCTGAAAAACCACTTCACTAATAGGCCCTTCTAGTTGTTGGTCGACTGTAACAACTACTTGTTCCAGTAGTGTTCCTTGGCCTTCAATTTCTTCAAACAATATATAGGCCTCCTCCTGGCTCGGCTGGAGTTTCTGGATGACTTCCATCACTCTATTCTGCATGGTGATCCTTGATCCATGAATGTTGATCCATCTGTTATGGCATGGTCCAATGGTCTGGTGGTGATCCTTTAATGCTTTTTTGTCCGTTCGGTGCGGAAGTCGAATGGGTATATCAATCCAATGGATATATTTTTGCGCCATGGAGAAGTGCCAGATGTCATTATTCTGATATCTCGGCGAAGCTCAATTCTTGTGATTTTTTCTTCTGTGAAGTTTCCTCCGGAACCTTCTGTAAATTTTTGATCTTGGCTCTCTTCTTACTTAGCTTCCTAGCCTTCTTCCCAGTGAACTTCATCTTGGTCATCCTTTTCCCATTCTGAGTCTTATCTTCTCTCGACATAGTCACTTCGCGTTGCTGAGGTTCTTTCTTCAGATCCAAGGGTAATACTCCTTCATCATATGGATTAGGTATTTCAGTCTTCTATGCTTCCTCTAACGCTCTTATAGTTTCGACATCCAAATCCTTGGTGTTCAACAACTCAGATCCGTTCTCTTGTTCTTCCATCAAGTAGGCGATCCTTCTAGTCATAAATTCCATGAGTTCTTGCTTCTTCTGCTCTAGGGCTTCCTTTCCTTCTTTTCTCTGGATCTGGTTTTTTTCAATCCAAATCTTGCATAACAAAGCTGGAAATGGGGCACGGTCCTCAATAAATCTAATGACTTTGAACTCTTCCTCTGTCGAAGCTCCATGGGTACTCATTGTTTATGGATAAATCCGTAAGTGCGGACACAAACCGATCTCCCTAGATCCACCTGGATCTAGAACAAAACAAGACAGAATAGGACGCTTTCCTTAAGTTTTAAACATTGAATTTACTAAGAGGCAAGAATAAGTAACATAC